>ML788179.1:379696-404298 GCA_009831015.1 Picea engelmannii | reverse complement strand
TAGCATTATATATATATATATATATATATATATATATAGGCTTCAGAGTTTCGGCTCCTGGGAACTCAAGTGTGAGACCTCTTGTCTTCACATATCGCGAAATCTCGATTTCTGAAACCCCGAAATGAGTTGAGAAGAGTGGATAGGCTTCAGAGTTTCGGCTCCTGGGAACTCAAGTGCGAGACCTCCTGTCTTCGCATATCGCGAAACCTCGACTTGCGAAACCCCAAAATGAGCTTAGTAGATATATGGATTTCATGGTTTCGACACCCGGGGAACCAAAGGGTATGAACCCCTCTTCTTCTGGTATGAAAAACCCTGAAAGGTAGAGTTCCGGGGTATAATCCGAGCCATTGATCAATTCGACGATCGGTTAGACCCTTATTTTTGGGTTTTGGCACTTCGAAAGACAGAGAACAGGGGAACGCTTGCATCGGGATTCCCCGAATCGCGAAAGCCAAAAGCGCCTTTCTGGTAAGGCCAGTGGTCATAGCCAACGATCACATGGGGAAGGATATGGGAAGGTAGGGTCTGCACCGGGCCCGTAGAAACTCGGGGATTCTGTTCCCCGATAAATAAGGAAGAAAAGAAAAAGGGCGAAAAAAATCTTAGTTACCGTAGTGGGTGTGTGACAAAACCCATGGCCTTGGTGTCCATTTGAACTTTCGTCATCAAATCCAGAACTAAATGAGCCCGCCATCAAATCCAAAGGAGATGCATCATCAAAATTAAAAGCATGAGATTGATTCCTCTATGTCAGGATTAATTTCCACACTAGATCCGTATGTTGGGGAAGATTTCCCTTACCTGATAGATCTCCTAGAACATACTTTATGGAGTCCTCCTCATGTGGGGATTGAAAATTCAATAAATTTAAGGCTGATCTAAACACGTGCAAACTCATTAGAAATTTCATCGTTATTGTTTGTTGCGTGCTCAGATCCAGACACAAAAACAATAGGTAAGAAGGGGTCTAGGGTATTGTGGATGTCAACTGGGTTAGAACATATATGATGGTCCTTTTGTGGGTTATCCGAAAAATCAATCAAATCATTCTCCATTTGTCAGTGAGAGGGATGTACAGAGCTAAAGCAAGATTCAAAAACCCTAACCATTTTGGAAACCCTAGTTTTCATTTCATCGTGCTTCTGTAGAACCTTCCCCTCTCTCTCATTCACATCCAAAGATATAACACTCTCGTATCTACTTCATGGGAAGTTTTTCACGTTTCTTTTCACTATTTCCAGAGAGTTCATTAGACCTTGTTTTTGGCAAGATTATTAGTTATTTCTTTTATGGATGGGTTTTTTTTTTTTTTGATAAATCTTAGGATTTTTGTTATGGGATGGTAGAGAAAATGTTTAATATTATAATAGTCTCATTAATATTATAATAGTATTCTTAACGAGATGACCTTTGGAATTTTTTTTTGGTATAAATTATGTATGATTTGGATTGTTAGAGGCATAAATACATGATATTTTTGTGGAGGTTGTGGATGTAAATCCCTTTGGAGGGAACAACAAATGATATTAGCATATGAAAAATGTAATTTTATTTCTTTTATAAATAAAAATTCTGATTTTTTTCCTAAGAAAAAAAAGAGTGCACATGCTTAGGGGTCGACCCATGGATCAAGCAACATGAATTACAACATCTATAGATATAAATAACCATTAAGTGCTATTGTGTAAGGTACGAGTGAGATTTCATTTCTCCATTATTTCATACTATAACATGTTCTTTATTATATTTTCCTTTACTTTCTTGTTCTAGCACACATATCAGATCATTGTTAGTAAACATGCTAAGTAAAGAGAAGTTAGTTGATTCGTTGGCTATGCACATATCATAGCGAGGGTTTTTTAGTAAGTAGCTGTGTCATTCTTACTTATATTACACCAATTTATTAGTACATGGGGATGCAGGTATGTGGGGATGCATACTTAGTGCATGTTGAGAACCCCCCGCAAAAAACCCAGGGTACACTAGGTTACACCAAGGGTTTAGAACATAAGATACCCTACCCCAAATATATGAAAACATATTAATGACTAAAATTTCAATAATCTGAATATTTCATGAGAAAAAAAATTGAAGTTTGAACAATGAAAACCATGGAAGAAATAGTATGATTACATGACAATTCACTATTAAAATGGTCCCTTTGCACATTTCAATATTTAAGGAACCATCATATTTCATAAGAATGCCTCTCCAATGCAAACAATCCCAATTTCAAGAAAACACTAAAAAAATCAACTATTGTTATGAGTTTCCATCTCCAAAGCAATACCCAACACACAAAATAAATTAAAGAAAATGGTGAATTTGGATAAATTTAAGGTTTGTGAGGGTTTAATAGATGGTAGGAAGGTTGGTGATACATAATAGGAAAGTGCGTGAGGATTTATTTTGTGCACGCAGGGTACAAGTTGACATCCCTCACCTCATAATGTATGTATGGGTGCCCAAGATACATGCTTAAAAGGGTGGGTATGTCATCCCCAATGTTTAGATGGGATGTACCTAATATGTACCCCATGTTTCCGAAATTATGTCCCTATTTGAAGTGTGTACCCATGGTTTGGGTATGCATACCCATGTGACATTGATTCTTATATGTTTCTATTTTCCAAAAATATAACACTTCACACTAGTTCCATTGTTGAAAGCATGCACTATACTTGAGCATTTGGATTTGTATGTCAACCCATGATGGTAAGTCAACAATTGACCATCGTATCTCTTTGGTTTCTTCCATTTCTCAGAATCAAGGACTAAACACCACCATTATAAATGGTACGAATCTAGCCACTAGCCAAAGATTTTCATTTTCTCAATTACCACTTTGTCTAGAGCCTAAATACACTTCCTTCAAGGTGATTAGTTTTACAATTTCTATTCTGCATAAAATTTGGACTATGTAACTTTGATCCCATCAATACAACATTTATCAAACATGAATGGGGTCTTGTTGAAAAGTTGATTGAAGGATCAATAGACTGCACATTTGAAGATACTACTTCCCTAGGCTTAGATACTTCACTCTTTCCTCTAGCTATGCATACCTTAGTGATCCACATGCATCCTATTGAATAAGAGAAGAAAATTGGTTCAATGGCTATCCAACTAATTACATAGTCCCCTACAACTAGTGCACCTCTAGTCATGTCACAACCTATCATTGATGTCAGTGACATCTCGCTAGAGAAAGTTACCTTCTATCACTACAAGAAAAACACCACCTAGTAGAGGTTTATCAAAAAAATCTTTGCTAAAACCTTTGCTATTGGTAATACAAGTTTTAATGGATGTTCAGCATAACAATAAATTATGGACAACCAAATGTTCTAGTGAAGTTTTTTTTTTTGTCGATGCACTTATATCAATAATACACATCGGTTCACGACTTCAAAAATATATAATAAACATCGATGCATATTATATATTTTTGAACCCAGATGCATATTTATATATTGAAAGCATCGATGCACTTATATGAATAATACACATCAGTGCTCCAATATTTGATATGCATTAGGGCTTCAAAAATATATAGTACACATTGATGTGTGTTATATATCTTTTAATCCCTAGTGTGCATTTTATATATCTTTTAATCCCTAGTGTGTTATTTTTTTTCGATGCACTTATATTATATATGCACCAATGTTGTCATACACATTGGTGCTTATTATATATATTTTTAACCCCTGTTGTATTTTATATTTTGAAAGCACCAATACATATTACATCTAAAAAAACACCAATGTGTATGTTACCTTTCACATTGCAACAATTATGATAATAGGGAAGGCTATGGTAATGGAATCATTAAAGGGAATGGTGCTATTGTTATCATTAGGGGAACCGATGCTTTTATTATAGTTATTCTCACTAGTGTGAAATACTCATTTAAAAAAACTGGTGTATAAATATGTGTGAACCACACCCTTGCATTCATATGAATACAATGCACCAATTTATTTCAATATTGAATTTTTCCACATTGGAGGTATACAAATGCAATTTTTTGGTTTTTTTTAACAAAAAATCAATTGATCATTATAAAATCAAATATTTTTATAATAATATTAATTTTTATATTCTAATTATCATTTTTGGATACAATCATTGTGTTAATGTGTTGCATCATGGATATAATAATTGTGTTAATGTGTTGTATCGTTTAAACAAATATACCAATTGATTACACCTATGTTCATTGTAACAATGTAAATCATCCATATATTTAATCAACACCATAATATTTTAGACACTAGACAATGCAATAGAATAAGAAATTTATTTTATTATATATGAATAATAGAAATTTTGCCATACAAAATGGGACAACATAAAGGTCCATGATAATAAAATATCAATGAATAATTGTTACAATTTTTTTTTTTTTTGTAATTAAAAACAAATATATTACCTTATAGAGTCTTCATAGTGATACACATGTCAAAGTTTTCCACTTGTTCTACCATACAAATGGAAACCAAAACAAGTAGCCTACAAAATAGGCAAACATGTTTTTGTTCATAGTACCAAAATAAAACTAGTCCCAAGTCTAACTATGATTGTCGCCTCTCTGGACCTGATAACATAAAAACAAGAAAGCTAGACAGTAGGAGAACTCGAGTGACCTTCATTGTTGGGAGAAAAATTGAACGATTGACAACATGTCGAGCATCATCTCTTGGATGGATCTCTTGACAGGGAATCAAACAAGATGTATATGCGACGACTGAGGGTGTCCTAGCGATGGAGTTGGTCAGCCATGTCCCATCACATTTTGAAGATTAGTTGCAGATGATGTTTTGAGAACCTAAGGGGACTGGGAAGATCTGGTGCTGGGGTTGCAATGTTTGGAGGCTTGTGAACATCTAGTGCAGACTGCTGATGTTTGGAAAACATCGGGAAGACATTCTCTAAAGATAATAATTAATAATAGAATTATTATTGATTATTAAATATAGTATATAATAAGTAAATGATAATAATAAATAGTTATTGATTATTCAAGGGACTCATCCTTCCATAGATGGTCACCTTATGTTCCCTATATATGGAACACTCATCATTGTAATAATATATTGATTATATATTATATGAAGAACAACAACATCGTATCAAGCTAGAATGGGCTTGACTCCCTCACAGGAAAGCCCAGGTAAATGAAAGGGAAATGGAAGCCATATTCCTCCACAACTTCCTTGAGAAACTTCTCAAACAATGGATGGTTTACATACACCACAGGTATAGCCCTATGAGTGAATCTCATCCATGTCAGCGAAGGGATGTGTGACTCGCAAAGATTGTGGTAGGCATGGCTCCTGGTGGGAAGAGTCTCCCTTCAGGAGATACCTACATGTTTTGTTGGGGTTCCTCTTCATCGTGTTGCTCGTGATCCTCATCATCTTCTTGGCGTTGAAACCGCACAAGCCACAGTTCTACCTGCAGAATGCTATGGTCCACAAGATGAATGTGAGTGAAAGATTGCTCACTTCTAACATGCAGTTCACCGTGGTGTCACAAAATCCGAATGACAGGATCAGTGTCCTCTACGATGGTATAAGCATCTATATTATGGAAATACACAACTACATTAAAATAATGAGAATTTGTTTTTGAATGATGTCTAATTTGGCTCAGGGAATCATTTGGTAGGGATTTTGAATAAGATCTGGGAAATCGTGTTCAAAAAGTCACTTTTCTTAATAATCTAACAAAGTAGACTGGGTTGCCTTGAATATCTATTGTGCCTTCCATAGATCCATAATGGGTCAAGGGTAATCCATGAACTGTCTGTGTGTGCGCCTGTTCCTGTGTATGCAATTCTATACTAAATCTAAAAAGAGAATATGGAGACCCACCTAAGGCCTAGTCTAATCATATGCAATCAAAATGTCGGGGTTTAGACATGTGTTAATCAACAAACATAAATTCAAAGAATCCTTGGGGACATTGTCCAGACAAGGTGTTCTATTATACATCATTGGAGCAGAAATAATGGATACTTTACTGTTCTATGAGCTCATATCATAATGTGTAATACCTTTGTATCCCGTTCAAAACAGGGCAGCCTTCAATCTTCTCCAAGTTGCGAGCAGGCATATGAATAACACGATAAGCAATCCGCCCACAACACTTTTTAGTGCAAGAGCAACAGTTTTGGCAACAATATCAGAAGGATGGCATGCAGGGGCAACATGGCATCATGAAATTGTATTCTAATTTGTATGGAAGGGCTACTCAGAACTCATTTGGCATGCCTCATGGTATGGAAGGATATGTGCCAAGTAATCGATCCTATTATTAATCATGATCTTGCAGAGAAAATCATTTACAACTGGTTTTCTTAGTCACTGATTCAAAATCCACTAGTAATGTAGGTGAAGCTTGTGGGAACAAGATAGGAAAAACATACCACAAATATGAAGTTTTGTGATACAAAGGAGTTGTGTGCTACTAGTTGATTGCAGAGTAGTCATTGGACTACTAGATGAAAACATCGTGGACAATCACCTTCCTAGTTAAGAGGGAGCATTGATGTTTGAGGAAGAATCATGAAACATTCTCCTTGGATGGTCCTGTGTGGACTAGAAGGGGTAAATGTAGAATTCATCCTTAGATGGCCAGATGAAGGAACCAAGACATTGGTTTCACAAGGAAACCTTCATATGTCTTGTGAGACATTGGTTCCATGAGGGAACCTTCATATGTCTTAGACATTGGTTTTATGAGGGAATCTCGATATGTCAAGCATGGTCCAAGATGACTTAGCATGATCAACATTTTTTATGGGTAGAGGCATCCATGACTACAATGTATGTTCAGAACAAAAGTCCTCATAAGACTTTGAGGAACATGAATCTCGAGGAGGCCTTCACAAGAGTTAAATCCTGAGGTTGGACACTTCAGGATATTTGGGTGTCCAATATACATTCATGTACCCAAGGAGAAAAGGACCAAGCTAGACCCTTCGGGAATAAAGGGTACATTTGTGGGGTATAGTGAGTCTTCAAAGGCATATTGAATCTACATCCCTGGTCAGAGACTTATTGGGGTGAGCAGAGATGTTACCTTTGAGAGGAGGTATCCTTTAAGAGATTTAGAGGTCTCACATGGAGATTGATCAAATTGAGCCAATTAATCCCATTGATCTTGTAGCTCCAATTAATGTTTCCAAAGATATTGCAGTAGGTCAGAAGATACTTGCATGGACTCGTCTCACTCTGTAGGAGGCAGAAGGACATGCATATCCTCATGGTACCTTCCGAGAGAGAAAGATACTTTAGAGATATTTATGCTATGCCACAACTATGAGCCACACCATTCATTTTGAGCCTTCCTATTATGAGGAGGCAACTAGTCATCCAGTATGGAGAGATGTCATGATGGAGGAGTATCAATCCATCATGAAGAATGTTGTGTGGGATATTGTTCCGAGACTTGAAGGGAAGTCTGTAGTGACTTGCAAATGGATCTACAAGATCAAACACACAGTTGATGGGAGCATCGAGAAGCACAAAACGAGATTTGTTGCTAGAGGATTCTCTCAAGTGGAGGGAATAGATTATGAGGAGACATTTTCTCCTGTTGCTCGATACACTTCTATTCAGATGATTATTTCCCCTGAAACATCCATGGGTAAGAGAGTACATCAAATGGATGTAAAGACAACCTTTCTCAATGGAGAGATTAAGGAAGAGGTATACATCGAGTAGCCAAATGCTTTCGTGATACATGAGAAGGAGTCTCATGTGTGCCAGTTGAAGATGGCCTTGTATGGAATCAAGCAACCACCTCGAGCTTGGTATGCAAGGATTGATGGACACCTGATGATTTTTGGGCTTCAACAAAAGTGTTCTTGATCCTATCCTGTACTACAAGACTATTAATGGTGAGTCCCTTATTTTGGTCCTCTACGTTGATGATTTATTCCTCACCGATACAGAGAGCCTTATTGTTGACTGCAAGTATGCATTGGACTCTAAGTTTGAGTTGAATGACCTTGGTATGATGCACCACTTCTTGGGACTAGAGGTGTGGCAGAGAATTGGTGAGATCTTCCTGAGTCAGGGGAAGTACACATTTGAGATATTGAACTTGAAGCCTATGGCTACACCAATGA
Source organism: Picea engelmannii (assembly GCA_009831015.1). Classification (NCBI taxonomy): domain Eukaryota; kingdom Viridiplantae; phylum Streptophyta; class Pinopsida; order Pinales; family Pinaceae; genus Picea; species Picea engelmannii. The sequence continues at coordinate 396,152 of ML788179.1, read as the reverse complement.
TGATGAATCTGAAGAAACTAAGTGTGTCTTCTTATGATTATGACGAAATTGATCAAACTATGTATAAACGACTAGTTGGATAACTGATGTATCTGGTTAACAACACACCAAATATTTGATATGGAGTGAGTGAACTTAACTAGTCTATAAGTTAGTTGAGATAGACACACTAGATTGTTGTGAAGCATGTATTGAGATACTTGCGAGGCACAGTTCTACATGGTCTGAGATATACTTCCAGTATTGATATGATATGGTAGGAATATATTGACTCTGATTGGATAGGGAGCATAGTGGATAGAAAGAGCATCTTCAGGTGTTGCTTCACTTTGGGATCTTCCATGGTTTCTCGATGTAGCAGGAAACGAACTTCTGTGTCTTTGAGAACAACAAAAGCAGAGTACACTGCATTAAGTATGATAGTCCGTGAAGCAGTGTGGCTTCAAAATCTCCTTGCAGATTTATTCGAACATGTGCTAGATTCCACCATTATTCATTATGGCAACCAAAGTTGTGTGAAGATATCTTATAATCCAGTGTTTCATGACAAATCGAACCACATTGAGATCAAGTACCATTACATTCGAGACATGGTGCAGAGGAAGGAAGTATTGGTGTAATACCTTCCTACAGATGAGCAAGTTTTTGATGTTATTACCAAACCAAGACGAACTTCAAGTACTTCAGTGACATACTTTGCGTGGCAGAGAATGCCTCCCTCGTTGAGAGGGAGTGTTGATGTTTGCAGCTTCCTGAGACATTCTCCAGATCGTATTACTCCGTGACTGAGTTGAGTTGATCTGTGATGACACTTATCCGAGAAGGGATAAGTGGGGCACTTATTCGATAAGGGATAAGTGTGGTTGGGATTATAACCCAACGTCCCATGTGGAGAGCACATGAGGACATGTCAAGGGAGTTGACCCTTGACATCATACACTATGGGAGTTGACCCTAGTGTTTCTATAGGGTGTATCCTCTAGATGTCCACATGGAGTGCCATGTGTGACAAAATTTCTCCAGATCATACTCCTTTGTGAATTGAGTTGAGTTGATTTGTGAGGAAACTTATTCGAGAAGGGATAAGTGAAACACTTATTCAAGAAGGAATAAGTGCATTTGGGCTTATAGCCCATCATCCCATGTGGAGAGAACATGAGGACATGTCAAGGGAGTTGAACCTTGACATCTCACACTATGGGGAGTTTACCCTAAGTGTTCCTAGAGTGAGTAGCCTCTAGAAGTCCACATGGGAGTGCCATGTGTGACAAACTTTCTCTAGATCGTACTCCTCTATGAATTGAGTTGAGTTGATTTGTGAGGAAACTTATTCGAGAAGGGATAAGTGGAACACTTATTCGAGAAGGAATAAGTGCATTTGGGCTTATAACCCATCGTCCCATTTGGAGAGAACATGAGGACATGTCAAGGGAGTTGACCCTTGACATCTCACATTGTGGGGAGTTGACCCTAAGTGTTCCTAGAGGGAGTAGCCTCTAGAAGTCCACATGGGAGTTCCATGTGTGACAAACATTTTGCTACTATGGTGGTTGTGTACAATTGGTGGAGACTGCGAGTCTCTGGACAATAGTTGTGTATTACTATGGAAAGATACCTCCCTAGCTAAGAGGGAGTGTTAATGTTTCAACATCGGGCGAAACTTCTCCTAGATTGGGCTGCAGATCAAGGGAGATAGAATACACTTATCATAAAGGTGCGCTTGTGGTAAATGGGTCCAGACGTAGTTCTTCCTTGATCATGAAAAGGAATAATATGGACTTGGGGTGCTTGAGGTGCTTTCCACGTGTCAGTTAGCATCAATCCAACATTCACTCTGTTAGAATATAGAAGATTGCGCTCGTTTTACCATTGACGATACCCTCGTCACCCAACCATAGGCTGAAGCCACCCTCCGAGCACCTTGACCTTGATAGAGAATAGAATCCTGGTAGCAATCCAATAGCCAAGAGAGGCTAATGCACCAAGCAAGAATAGAAACCAAGCTGATCAGATATTCCCTCTCAAAAGCTGGCGCACACTTTCCCAGAGACTTGCGCACAAAATTTCCACTGCACCTGCGCAGATCTAGCTCTCTCTGCAACTGTTAAGATGTGAATAATGAGAACTGGTGCCCTGTATTTATAGTAGTCTGGGCAGGTTTACTGGGGCCAAATTCTCCTTTTGGGTACTAATAAATTCATTTTAAATATATTTCTGCAACGGACAAATTGTCTAGGGTTTCCTTCATTTCTTTGCTTCCTTCTAGATTATTCTAATCTCGTCATAGGTCACAATAGAGGTTCATACCTCCTGAAGCTACCATAATATTAACACTCCCTCCTAGCTAGGGAGGTATTTTCTTGAGCACAACAGACCATTCAACTGGTAGCAACACGAGCACCATCATTATTATCCAACTAGATAATCTCCTATGATAACTGGTACAATATCAATTGATAGAACACAACTATGTCTATTCACAATAGTACACAACTACGTGAAACATATTCACAACTAGTGGAACATATCCACCACAGTAGTGTATCTCTATTGTCTGGAGACAGGCAGTCTCCATAACAATCATCTGATGACATCCTGCACAGAAAATATTGTTAAGAATAAACTGAATCATCTGGGCCAATATTTCACTCACATCTGTGAGATCTAAAAGAATATCTTCCATCAGTATAGAACATCAACAATGGGCTATCTGGCATATTCTTTTCAAACAAGGAATAATGATTGTTTCTGATTTCTGAGCCTGGATCATTCCTCACCCTGGGCCATTCTTCCTACACTAATCAAAGTGCACCCTGGACAGAATGTATAAACCCTAAGAAATGTCTGAGTCTGGACCATTCCCCACCCTGGGCCATTCCTCCTACACTAATCAAAGTGCACGCTAGAGAGAATGTAAAAATCCTAAGGAATGTTTGTCCTTGATTGTTGAGCCTGGACCATTCCCCACCCTGGTCCATTCCTTCTACACTATTCAAAGTGCACCTTGGAGAGAATGTATAAACCCTAAGGAATGATTGTCCGAACCATTTCCTCTATTAACCACAAGAGGAAAAGACTGTCCTGCATCAACCTCCAAAACATACCATTCCTCATGTTAACCACAATGAGAAATCGTTGTCCGGCGAGGTGGGCCAATCTTCTTGAGTAACCCTCAAGAAGAGAGACTGCCCTAGACCACTCCCCATGTTAACCACAATGGGAAGTCGTTGTCTATGATACATCAACAATCAGATTACCTCCCATGTTAACCACAATGGGAAGTCACTGTCCGTCAGAAATCTCAATCCACTTTCTGAACAGGAAAGAATCTGTCCAATCTAGACTATTTTTCAATTACAAAGATAAATAATATTTTAGTGCTCCCTCCTAATCTGGAGAGTCATTTAGTCACAAAATAAATGTTTTTCAACAATATTTTCTAGTACTTTCTCCTAACTTGGAGAATCTTCCCTTTCAGCTAAGAGAGTTATTTCCACGATCCGCATATTCTCTCGGAAATATGCAAACTTAATTCTGGATAGAGGTTTTGTCAAGATGTCTGTTGTCTACTCATCAATGGGGATATACTCGAGCTTTACCTCTCCTTCCTGGAATTTATCTCGAATAAAGTAGTATTTGATCTCAATATGTTTCGACCTTTCATGAAACACTGGATGTTCTGATAATCTTATACAACTCTGATTATCACAATATATTATGGTCGATTCTGGAATCTGAACAAATAAATCGGAGATTAACTTCCTTAGCCATACTGCTTCTGTGAATGCTTCACATGCTGCCATATACTCTAATTTTTCTGTGCTGAGTGAGACAAATTTATGTTTTCTGCTGCCCCAAGATATCATAGCGGAGCCCAACCTGAAACACATACCTGAAGTTCTCTTTCTGTCTTCTGCACCTCCTGCCCAATCAGAGTCTGTGAATCCATGAAGTTGGATATCACTGGATGCGGTATATCTCAAGCCATAGTTTATTGTCCCACAAATATATCTTAGGACATGCTTTGCAGCTATCCAATTCTCTTGTTTAGGTTCCACCTGGAACTGACTTAATGTATTTACAACAAAGCAAATATCTAGTCGAGTATTTACCAAATACATCAATGATCCAATTAGCTGTCGATATAGAGATGGATCTACTAGATCGGAATCTGGTACTTTCACTTTTATTATATCCACATTCATAGGAGTGTCCATGGACTTACAGTCCATCATTCCAAATTTTTGAAGAATCTTTATTGCGTACTTTTCTTGTCCAAGGAATACTTCACCACGCTTTTGCCATACTTCTAGTCCCAAGTAATAATTCATGAGACCTAGATCTTTCATATCAAATTCATAAGCTAATTCCTTCTTGCACTGGATAATGAGAGATTCTTCACTTGTTATGAATAGATCGTCAACATATAATAGTAGAATCACAGGTGCATTATCCACAACTTTGTAATAAAGGTTTGGATCTGCATGACTCTTGGAGAAACCAGGTCTTGTTAGATAGTTTCCCATTCTGGCATACCAAGCCCTTGGATCTTGCTTGAGACCATATAGAGATTTCTTCAATCTACAAACGTGAGTGTCTCTGGAATGTACCTCAAACCCTTGAGGTTTTTCAATATATACTTCTTCTTCAATTGCTCCATTAAAAAAAGATGTCTTTACATCCATCTGATGTAGATTCCATCCCATGGAAGCGACAAGAGATATGATAGCTCTGAAGGAGGTATACCTAGACACCGGATCAAAGGTTTCGTCATAATCTTCTCCCTCCTTCTGGGAGAACCCTCTAGCCATGAATCTTGCCTTGTATTTATCCACGCTTCCATCTGCTGGATGTTTGATCTTGTATACCCATTTTGAGGTGACCACGGATTTTTCTTTAGGTCTAGGTACAATTTCCCATACCTCATTTTTCATAATGGATTGATGCTCTTCCGTTATAGCTTCTTTCCATTGTCCCTTTTGAACTGCTTCTTCAAATGTGGTAGGTTCTTCATCTAGAAGCTTCGTCATGTATGCTGCATAACTTGAGAATCTTTTCGGTCTTTTACTCTTCCTGGATGTTCCTTCTGGAAGCTTGAGTCTTTCTGCATCTTGTAATGTAGCTTCAAGCCAAGATGGCCGTTTCTTGGTCTTCGGTACGATATCTGAATCAATGTTTTCACATGGCTCCATAGGATGATCAAGTTGATCCTTTTCGTCATTTTTGTTTTCTGTGTTTTCTTCATTAGGTTCTTCAAGCTCTTCTTCTTCTGTAATTTCTTCAATGGATTTCCTGAAGGCCATCCTTTCATTGAATGTTACGTCTCTGCTAGCTTCGATCTTGTGTTGTTCTGGAATATATATTCTATAGGCCTTGGATGAATCACTGTATCCCACGAATATTCCCTTCTTTCCTGAGGGTTCTAGTTTATTCCTTTTGTCTTTGGGAATATGAGAGTAAACTGGACATCCAAATATTCTTAGGTTTTCCACGTTAGGTTTCTTACCTGAGAAGGCTTCTTCTAGTGTCATGTCCTTCAATATATGATGAGGGCTTCTGTTCTGTACATATATTTCCATCATTGCTGCTTCTCCCCATAGAAACATGGATAGACCTTGATCGTTCAATAAGGCTTTTACCGTTTCTTCGATAGATCTGTTCTTTCTTTCTGCTACACTATTTTGTTGAGGATTACGAGGAACAGTCAGCTCCCTCCTAATCCCTGCCGATTTGTAGAATGCAATGAACTCCTTCGAGGTGTATTCTCCTCCATTATATGTTCTTAATGTCTTGATCTTCTTGTTCGTGAGGTCTTCTATTTCTACCTTGAATTCTTGGAACTTGCTGAATACTTCGTCTTTTGATTTCAGTAGGTATAGCCACGTCTTTCTTGAATAGTCATCTATGAAGATTACGTAGTAAATAGATCCTCCTAGAGATCTGAATGGCATTGGACCGCAAACATCTGAGTGTATTAGATCTAGAATTTCCTTATATCTATTGTTGCTTCTTGGGAAAGGTTTCTTGATATTCTTCCCAAGGGCACATCCCTTGCAGATTCCTTCATGTGTAGATTTCAATTCTGGTATTCCTTCAACCATTTTTTTGAGAAAGGGTAATGCTTGATAATTGATATGAGCGTACCTTCTATGCTAAAGCTCATTAGGGTTGACTTCGTCATGTACTAGAGCTTCTTCATTTTGTTCTAGTAGTCTATACATATTTCCTTCACGACTTCCAATAACCCTAGCATCCTCTATGCTGGAATTCTTATGCCATGATAACACCTTTCCATCCACGAAGGCTATTCTGTTTCCTTTTTATTCTAGACATGATATCGATACAAGATTATTTTCTAAACCAGGTACATATAAAACATTACTTAAGTGAACATGATTACCTGATTCCAACTTGACTGAGGCTTGTCCAAATCCTTTGACATGGTAAGTGCTTTTGTCTCCAAGCTCTACTTTGTATGATGTCTTTCTCTCATTTAGATTTGAGAGTCTGGCTTGATCTCCCATCATGTGCCTAGAAGCTCCACTATCGATTATCCACATGTCATCTTCAATCATCCTAGTAATTGATGAGTAGTGTAAAAGGATGATTGTTTCACACATGTCTTCGGTTGACTTGTAACTGGTCATGCCTTGATCTAAAACTTCAACTTCGTCATTTATGTCTTCTGAGAGAGCCAAGAGGTGCGCTGAGTTAGGGTGCATATGAATATCTTCTTCTTGAGCGAGATGCTCCATCACAAGGTGCAAAATCGGAGTTTTAGGGTTTCTGCAACTGCTTCTGCTAGTAACCCTAGCTGTAGTGTTTTGGAAGCTGCTTCTGCTAGTAACCCTAGCGGCAGTTCCTCAACGAGCTCAATATCTTAGCGACTATGTTTCCTTCCAACGTTTTAGGCTGAATGAAGGGGGGTGTGGGCCCATAACCTGTTAGAATATAGAAGATTGTGCTTGTTTTACCATTGACGATACCCTCATCACCCAACCATAGGCCGAAGCCACCCTTCGAGCACCTTGACCTTGACAAAGAAGAGAATCTTGGTAGCAATCCAATAGCCAAGAGAGGCTAATGCACCAAGCAAGAATAGATACTGTTAGCGATAATTATTGTCTTGGGCTCGAAAGCATTCGGGTCTGCAAGTTACACGAGATGCGCCCAAACACAGCAGCAGAAGGATTTCGATTTCAATCAGCAAGTCAAGCGAGCGGGCGAAGTTTTGCCATCAGCAGCCGAGATCTATCCATGAAGCAGATCAACGGTTATCGGGATCTCGGAGTTGGCTGAGTCATGGCAAGTATAGCGCAGAAGTTTTCAAAGAGGTAAACGGTCAGAAGTCTCCATGGAGAAGACGCGAAGCGCCGAGAGCATTCGGACCCGGGCCCACAAAGGTATCGGGAGAAGTAGGAGCCGTCAGATCTCTGAGGGACACGTGGTGCGCGATTGGGCTCCATCGCCTCCTCGCCCCTCGCAACTTTAAAGAAGAAGAACTAGCTCCTTCCAGTCGCGAGACACGAAGTGCCGAGAGAATCTCGGGCCCGGGCCCACAGCATCGCCGGGAGGAGTAGGAACCGTCGGATCTAGAAGGAAACGTGGTGCGCGATTGGGCTCCATCGCCTCCTCGCCCCTCGCAACTTTGAAACGTAAAGATTAACTCTTCCCAGTTGCGAGTCGTGAGGTGTCTAGAATATCTCAGTTGTCCATCAAAAAAGGACACGAGGTGCGCGATTAGGCTACTCGCCTCCTCACCCCTCGCAACTTTGAAGCATAAGGATTAACTCTTTCCATACGCAAAATGCCGTAAGCGCCTTTGAAGATAGGCACAGGGTCACAGCCCGTGGTCACTTGGGGGTGATAGAAAGAACTGTGCAAGGGGCCGAAGCGCCAGGTTTGAATGCAGAAGGGATCATTGTGTTCTCCAGGTGCCAGTTTAACTTGTTCTCAATCCTAGTGCCTACTCGGAGTGAATGAAGACGAGAGAGGGTGGTTGAAACCTCGCCTCACTCATTAACTGCAGGGGATGGAGGGTCTGGCGAACCATCTGCTCGAGGAAGTCCTATGCGTCGATTTTCTCAAAGACGTCATGCCTAAGTCCTTAGCTCGACAGAGAAGTCTGTGCACGCTAGCCCAACACTTAATGGCTCAGCTACCCTCTTTGCAGGGACCATGCGTAGTTAAGATGGCGCTTAAAGGAAGATATCAGTACGAGTTTGACTGAGGGGACATCAAGCTACGAGTCACTGGGCACGCCTCTGTTAGGCGATTTTTCCTGGGTATATAGGCTCAATTGTTGTATTTTGTAAAGGATCGATGGTAGAGCAGAGCTCCCTACTGTAAAGTTTAACAGACATCCTAGTTTGTTGGATATGCATTTGTATTTGATATATCTTATTTATGACAGACAGTTTTTCTTGCTCCATCTAATTTCATCTCATGCTTAGAGAGTTCGTGATTGATTGAGTCGCGCGAATCGTTGCAGTTCTGTTATGATAAATGATTTATCGTTGCATTATTGCATTCTTTGGTTTTCTGTATTTAAGTGTAAGAAGACCTTGCGTTTGAATGCCTTCTTCTACAGTCTGTTAGGAACCTGCCGTTTGCAACAGACCTTCGCACTCCTTCCATATAAGTCTTCCATCTGTTCACCCTTTACTGCACTCACTGTCTGAAGTTTATAAAGACCTCATTCACCTATGCATGCCTGGCCTAGTTTGGAGTTGGAATGATATTGTTTTGAGTTGGCTTCCATTCGATCACCCCATCTATAAACAAACCGTGACATAAAACTGATGGGCGTCGGGCTCTACTCCTGCAAGCAATCTAGGAGTGACTTCCATCGCCAACATTTCTGGCACCGTTGCCGGGGACGAAGTTGAAGATTTTCCCTGGGCAGAACGAAAACGATCAACTGATTCTGAAGGTGCATCAGAAATCAGAATTATTCAGATTGCTAATGTGCACCTGGCGACTCCACTGTGGCGACTCCATTGTTTCCACATCACTGTTTCAGCTGTGACTACTTTTAGCACACCTGAAAGCTGACCCTAAGGAGCTTTCTCGAGAAGGTTTCAGCAGCTGATTTCTCAGCCTGAGGAGATTCTTGGGGTGACGACACATTAATATATGGCCTTTGATGGTGAACAAGGACCAGACATATTTGAAGTTGTGCATCTTTCACTTGGCGACTTCATGATTCGAGGATCAATTGGCGACTCCACTGGTTCGATATGGAGGAAATCCTGGCTCAAAGGTTTGATCCGTTTAATTTTTCTTCTATTCCTGGTTTTCCTAATGTTGTCCCCTCTATGGATGAATGGGGCGATTATTTGCCCAGATTTAGAGAGCGTGACGAGGATAACCCTGCTCAGCACCTCAGTGAGTTTCATGAACTCATGCGTCAGTGGGAGATACATCATGAGGATGTGTTACTGAAGATGTTCATGTTCTCGTTAGCAGGGGATGCGCGTAAATGGTACCATTATTTACCCCCTGCTAGCATTTCTTCACTCCATGGATTCCATGCAGCTTTCACCGCCTATTGTCAGAGGCTGTACCCCCCTGAGTTAATTTTTCATAATTGTTGTAAGGGATACCACAATTCTATACAAGAGAAAGTTGTTTCTGATGTAAGCTGTGGGGAGGATCCTGATGACCTGGATCAAGAATCAGTCATTTCTCCTTCACATTCATCTGCTTCGGGCGAAGTTATGGAATTGATAAAATCTCTCTCTGCCCAACTGGATAGGTGGGAAGCTGAGCGATGTGCAGAGGGTTTTCCACCCTTTGAAGAAAATGATTGTGGTATCTCTACAATGAATGATTATAAAGATCCCAGGGAAGGAGAAGACTCTTCGGGCGGAGTTATGGAACTGATAAAATCTATCACTGCCAGATTTGACAGGTGGGAAGCTGAACAATGCACTGAGGATTTCCCACCCTTTGAAGCAGAGGCCCTTAGCAGCTCTACTGAGGGTGATAATGGAAAAATCTTTCCCACGGGTCTTGTTTATGGTCATTATGAATCTGACCCATGGGAGAGCCAAGAAGAAGAAATCCTCCCACATACGATTATGTATAATGAGGGATGTAAGGATAGAAGACTAGGGGAGGAAGTTGCTCTGAGTGAACTAATGATATCTCTCATTGCCCAACATGCAAGGTTAAAATCTGAGGACAATGGGGAGGATTTTCCAGTCTCTGAGGTAGATGTTCTAGATGGATCTCTCGAGGAGAATATTTAAGATCACGTAAGCGCATTAACATCTGTCCCCGATGAGCTCGCTGTCTCAGAACAAAACGATGAAGTGGTAGTTGGGGAAGAGGTCTGTTCTCTTTTTCTTCACGAGATTTCCCATGATGTATTTACATTTGGGATTGGAAAGGAGGATCTGGAGATCGTTCCTTTTTTGCAAGATGAAGAAGTCTGGTGCTCACCCAGCATTAATGACTATTCAGTTGAAGAGCAACAGAGCCCCACATCACATATTGATGACCTGGGTAGCAGCCATCCCGTGTATGACATCTATGAATCAGGTTCTGAGCTGGACACCCATAACTTCCAAGAGAAGACTGTAGAGCCTTCTCCTCTGTTCACAAATGAAAGACAATGCGAGGAAATCAACCTCCTTGAGCAGCAAATTGAAAAGAAGAGATTTCCCACAGGTCCTATCTATGATGATTACGACTCTGACCCTTGGGAGAGCCAAGAAGAGGCATCAGAAGAACCAGAGGAGCAGTCGAAGATGCAGTTTACAGACTGCGCAGAGCCATTCAGTGAGCAGTCACCACCTGAGATCAGTGAGCCTGCTTCAGTTATTCACCCGCCTGTGGTTATCAGAGACATTCGGCCGCGTGTGAACAACTGTGTAGCAGAAGAGGCTGTATTTCGCCAATTCCTTGGAAATGGCCACTCATTCGGTGACCCTGTCAGCAAATACATGGAGTGTCATTTCCCCTATGCCTTGGAGCCGCCCTATTTCATCTCAACTCCATCCTGTAAGGAGGAGTTGAAGAGTGTAGCCGTTCTGCTGTCACGGTTACACCATCTGCTGGTGATCATCGACAGAAGGAAGGAGCTTCTATCCAGGAAGCTGCTTGAATGGCTATGGTGGAAGTTCTCTTTCACCTAGCCCATGTAAAATATTTTATTAGTTTAGGATTGTGTATAAATAAGATCCTTGAGCATGTAGCTTTATTTTGTTACTTTTATTTTTCGGCCTGTATTTTCAGCAACGGGATGTTTTCAGCATGACTCCATAGCCCAACAGCAAGGCACTGAAGCTGCGGAATGAGTTCTTAGAGCATCATAGGGACGAATCTATCCCCCATGGAGCCTAATGTTAGCGATAATTCTTGTCTTGGGCTCGAAAGCATTCGGGTTTGCAAGTTACACGAGATGCGCCCGAACACAGCAGCGGAAGGATTTCGATTTCAATCAGCTAGTCAAGCGAGCGGGCGAAGTTTTGCCATCAGCAGCCGAGATCTATCCATGAAGAATATCAATGGTTATTGGGATCTCAGAGTTGTCCGAGTCACGCCAAGTATAGCGCAGAAGTTTTCAAAGAGGTAAACGGTCAAAAGTCTCCATGGAGAACACGCGAAGCGCCGAGAGCATTCGGACCCGGGCCCACAAAGGTATCAGGAGAAGTAGGAGCCGTCAGATCTCTGAGGGACACGTGGTGCGCGATTGGGCTCCATCACCTCCTCACCCCTTGCAACTTTAAAGAAGAAGAACTAGCTCCTTCTAGCCGCGAGACGCGAAGTGCCGAGAGAATCTCGGGCCCGGGCCCACAACATCGCCGGGTGGAGTAGGAACCGTCGGATCTAGAAGGACATGTGGTGCGCGATTGGGCTCCATCGCCTCCTCGCCCCTCACAACTTTGAAACGTAAAGATTAACTCTTCCCAGTTGCGATTCGCGAGGTGTCTAGAAGATCTCAGCCGTCCATCAAAAAGGGACACGTGGTGCGCGATTGGGCTCCATCGCCTCCTCGCCCCTCGCAACTTTGAAACGTAAAGATTAACTCTTCCCAGTTGCGAGTCGCGAGGTGTCTAGAAGATCTCAGCCGTCCATCAAAAAGGGACACGAGGTGCACGATTAGGCTACTCGCCTCCTCGCCCCTCGCAACTTTGAAGCGTAAGGATTAACTCTTTCCATACGCGAAATGTCGTAAGCGCCTTTGAAGATAGGCACAGGGTCATAGCTCGTGGTCACTTGGGGGTGATAGAAAGAACTGCACAAGGGGCCGAAGCGTCAGGTTTGAATGCAGAAGGGATCACTGTGTTCTCCAGGTGCCAGTTCAACTTGTTCTCAATCCTAGTGCCTGCTCGGAGTGAATGAAGACGAGAGAGGGTGGTTGAAACCTCGCCTCACTCATTAACTGCAGGGGATGGAGGGTCTGGCGAACCATCTGCTCGAGGAAGTCCTATGCGTCGATTTTCTCAAAGACGTCATGCCGAAGTCCTTAGCTCGACAGAGAAGTCTGCGCATGCTAGCCCAACACTTAATGGCTCAGCTACCCTCTTTGTAGGGGCCATGCGTAGTTAAGATGGCGCTTAAAGGAAGATATCAGTACGAGTTTGACTGAGGGGACATCAAGCTGCGAGTCACTGGGCGCGCCTCTGTTAGGCGATTTTTCTTGGGTATATAGGCTCAGTTGTTGTATTTTGTAAAGGATCGATGGTAGAGCAGAGCTCCCTACTGTAAAGTTTAACAGACATCCTAGTTTGTTGGATATGCATTTGTATTTGAGATATCTTATTTATGACAGACAGTTTTTCTTGCTCCATCTAATTTCGTCTCATGCTTAGAGAGTTCGTGATTGACTGAGTCACGCGAATCGTTGCAGTTCTGTTATGATAAATGATTTATCGTTGCATTATTGCATTCTTTGGTTTTCTATATTTAAGTGTAAGAAGACCTTGTGTTTGAATGCCTTCTTCTACAGTCTGTTAGGAACCTGCCGTTTGCAACAGACCTTCGCACTCCTTCCATATAAGTCTTCCATCTGTTCACCCTTTACTGCACTCACTGTCTGAAGTTTATAAAGACCTCATTCACCTATGCATGCCTGACCTATTTTGGAGTTGGAATGATATCGTTTTGAGTTGGCTTCCATTCGATCACCCCATCTATAAACAAACCGTGACATAAAACTGATGGGCGTCGGGCTCTGATCCTGCAAGCAATCCATGAGTGACTTCTGTCGCCAACAGATACCAAGTTGATTAGATATTCCCTCCCAGAAGCCGACGCACACTTTCCCAGAGACTTGCGCACAAAACTGCCACTGCACCTATGTAGATCTAGCTCTCTCTGCAACTGTTGAGATGTGAATAATGAGAAATGATGCCCTGTATTTATAGTAGTCTGGGCAGGTTTACTGGGGCCAAATTCTCCTTATGGGTACTAATAAATTCATTTTAAATATATTTTTGCAGCGGACAACTTGTCTAGGGTTTCCTTCATTTCTTTGCTTCCTTCCGGAGTATTCTAATCTCATCATAGGTCACAATAGAGGTTCATACCTCCTGAAGCTACCATAATATTAACACGCTCATAGGTGTGTGCCTATGGTGAAAGATCTTGGTGTGGTCTTTGTCCTAGTCATGGTGTTTTGACAAGGAATGATAAATACTCAAGATGCTATATGATTTTACCTATGCACCCAAAGTGAGCATAATCTTAGAGAGAGTTAATTGGCTCAGAGGGAGATTCACAGAAGAAGTTTATCCTCGGTTCAGGTGGGAGAGATATGTCTCCCAAGATTGACAGACAAGTGTCATGAGTCTAGGGTGAAGTTTGTATACTTCAAATACAAGAGTGGCATGTTGCAGAATGTCTCCCTCATTGAGAGGGAGTGTTGATGTTTGGACAACATCAGGAAGATATTCTTTAAAGATAATAATTAATAATATAATTTGTATTGATTATTAAATATAGTATATAATAAGTAAATGATAATAATAAATAATTATTGATTATTCAAGGGACGCATCCTTCCATGGATGGTCACTTTATGTTCCCTATATATGGAACACTCATCATTGTAATAATATATTGATCATATATTATATGAATAACAACAACATCAACATTATTGATTCCTCCAACCATTCTAGAGGAATATCTTCCTCGACCATAAAACCACTCAAGTTTGTGCCAGAATCGATGTTTGGAGGCTCGTTAAAATTTGGAGAAGTCTACATTGTTTTTTCCTCTAGCCATTATGGAGGAATCTCTTCATCAGCCATACATCCACCAAAATATTTCACAATATGGATGTTTGGATGCTCACTAACATTTGGTGTAGTCGATGTAATGGATTCCTCCAGCCATTCTGGAGGAATCTCTTCCTCAATCGAAAAACCACTTGATTTTGTCACAGGGTCGATGCTTCGAGGCGATTGTTCTGAATTTCATAAGGGTTCATCCATCCAATTCTGATCAGACTAGGGAGGGCCAACAAGGCTGATGAAGGGGATGGGGGGAAGAGAGAGGGTTGAAACTGTAATAAGTCGATCTACGCTTGGGATTTCCATGTTCGTGCGACATTGGAGAGACACATATGAAAACAATAGCTCGACACTAGAGGGGAGAAAGACCATGCGAGAAATATGAAGCTAATTGCGAATCCATAATGAAATAACCATTGCTATGCTTTACCTCCATAAAAAAAATGAAAGTGACAAGGAAAGGATCCATAAATATTGAAGTGATGGTGCTGAGCTGCCTCATACTCGCTCTGGTAAGCCTTAGTCGATGTTGTATATGCACCATTAAAACCTGCTTCATGTGCATGTGCACTACCCCCCTTCCAGAGTGAATGCTAGGCATGATGAGTTGATGGGGAGGAAGGTTGGTGGCTATGGATGTGAACTACACCAGGCGCATGTGTGTCAGGTGTTGCATGGTATCCAGGTGTCACCCCATCCAGGGGATAATTGTTACAATTATTGGTAACATGTTGTCTTCTAATTGGAAAAATATATCCATGTTAATTAAAATGTCAGATTTTTACAGACAAACATTCCAACATATACAATTTTTAACATTCCAAATTGATGATCATCACTCATTGCTTAAATTACCATCAATGCTCGAGCCACCTACATGCCTCATTTCTTCATCACTTGTAGGGGATATTGTAGTTGGGTTATTTGGATTTTTTTTTTGACTGGTTTGATTTTGACATTCCATCTCTTCATGTTCCATCTACAAACATAGAAATAACGTGTATCTATATTTATAGTATACTAGACATGATTGCATAAATCAAAACACATACCATAGCAACAAGTGTGCTATAAACAATACTCATTATTTGAAGCTATGCTTCATGTAATCTCTCAAGATATATTCTATTAACTCCACTCCATACTTTGTTTCGTGTGAGTTTTATATACCATGATGACAAAGCATAAATACAATTAAAGGTTATTATTGTTTCATTAATTATTAAATAATGGTAGTAAAACAACATAGCTACTTACAAATTGTTCAATTAACCCTTGATACTCCAACATATACTCACAACCCATACTTAATCTAATGCCAATCATATGTTTGCATGACTCTTTTTTTGTATGTGAGAACCTATTAGAAAACAATCATGTATGATTGTAAGTTATTAAAATAAAAACATCACAACGACTATAAAATATTGGGTAAGGAAAACATAAGTACTCATAAACTTGGTGATCAACCCTATTATGCTCTATCATCCCATCTAATGCATTGAATGGGTTCCATTTTGTTTTCTTTTTTGTAGCAACAAAACAATTGAAAATTAATATTTTATATGATAATTAAGCTCTTTGTACATAAAAAATCAATAATTACATACGTTTGTTGCATGTTGTTGTTGGGATGACTCCTCCTGTGATGCAATTATGCTAATTTATTTGACCATATCCTTGTACACTTTTTTCGACATCCCAACTGGCATGTTTCAAATATCACCTTGTTAATCCTTTGGAATTTTATCAATCTTCCTAAAAAAATGAAAAAAATCAATAAAAAATTGATTAATATTTATATGAAAATAAATATAGAAAAAATATTAATTTGGTAGTAGATTATAAAAAAATATGTTTAGCAATAATTCTTTTCAAATGACTTTTTTTTTTTTTTTTAATTTTATGTTTTTGTTATTGCAAGTCTCACAAGTCTCGTTGACCATTGTTTTGGAAATGCCTATGTAGTTTATATATAACCCGATTCTTGGAGTCATTGGGTTAAATTTTGTAATGCAAGTAAAGATAATGTCTGTATGTTCTTTCCATTATATCACTCATAGTTTTTAACAAAATTTCCCTTCTCATTAAATTCTAGCACCACTCTAGATGAATTGAGGACCAATTCATCATCATTTACATCCTTGATAACTTTTGTCTTCTTAGAACAACCTTTTTGTTTCCTCATTATCGGTTCCTGCACAACATTC
>ML788179.1:278928-374037 GCA_009831015.1 Picea engelmannii | reverse complement strand
TGTTAGAGCCTCCACATCTAAAAATGAACACTCACATTTAAGAAATACATGTTTTTCTTTTAAACTGTAATTTATGGCCTTGTGGAAAATGCACATTGGACTTCACAAAATGCATGTCCGAGTCTTAAAACACCTCCAATTTGAGTGATTCAAGTTTCTGAGGGTCTCTTAGATAATTTTACACCTATCTACATATTTAGTTTTTCACTTGCAAACATAAAAGTGGCTTCTATGTAAAAGAGGCAAAATCTACCTTGTAAATTGAGAGACCAAAATAGTAGAAAGTGCCTTAATGAAAATGCATGCCCATGCTTCTATATACTTCCAAAGTTAGTGATGTAAGTTTTGGGGTGAATTTAATAACATTCTAAATCTATCTGTATCATCCGCAATGCATTTTCGAATGAAAAGGGTCTTCTGCATGGAACCCAAATTCAAGACTTCTTGTAAAATGGAGGGTAAAACTAGATTACTATAAAATGCACACCTAGGACTCATATGACCTCCAAATTGTGTGATTAAATTTGTGGAGTTTTTATTTTATCATTTTACATATTTTCATACTTTTAGTTGTGTATTTTCAAACCCAAAACCCTCTACTATGCATAAAAGTTAAAAATTGTCTTCTAAAGGCAAAAAAATGCACAAAGGGAAAAATGCTTAAAAATGCATGAAACCAAGGCATGATGAAAAATGCATGCCTAGGTATTAACACACATGAAATTTGAGTGATTCAAGTTTATGAGGGTGTCTGAGATAATTTTACACCTGTCTACATATCTAGTTTTGTGCTTGCAAACATAAAAGTGGTTGTTGTGTAAAAGAGCGAAATCTACCTTGTAAATTGAGAGACCAAAACAATAGAAAGTGCCCTAATGGAAATGCATGCTTATGCTTCTATATAGCTCCAAATTTAGTGATTTAAGTTTTGGGATGAATTTAATAACATTCTAAATCTCTCTATATCATCTAAAGTGATTTTTCAAATGAAAAATGAATTCTACCTAGAACCCAAATTTATGGCCTTGTGAAAAATGCACATCTAAAAATGCACACTAAAAAATACACATCTAATTTAGAGCCTCCACATCTAAAAATGCACACTCACATTTAAGAAATACATGTTTTTATTTTAAATTGTAATTTATGGCCTTGTGGAAAATGCACGTTGGACTTCACAAAATGCATGTCCGAGTCTTAAAACACCTACAATTTGAGTGATTCAAGTTGCTGAGGGTGTCTTAGATAATTTTACACCTATCTACATATTTATTTTTTCACTTGCAAACATAAAAGTGACTGCTATGTAAAAGAGGCAAAATCTACCTTGTAAATTGAGAGACCAAAATAGTAGAAAGTGCCCTAATGGAAATGCATGCCCATGCTTCTATATACTTCCAAATTTAGTGATGTAAATTTTGGGGTGAATTTAATAACATTTTGAATCTATCTCTATCATCCACAATGCATTTTCGAATGAAAAGAGACTTCTGCATGGAGCCCAAATTCAAGACTTCTTGTAAAATGGAGGGTAAAACTAGATTACTATAAAATGCACACCTAGGACTCATATGACCTCCAAATTGTGTGATTAAATTTGTGGAGTTTTTATTTTATCATTTTACATATTTTCATACTTTTAGTTGTGTATTTTCAAACCAAAAACCCTCTACTATGCATAAAGGTTAAAAATTGTCTTGTAAAGGCAAAAAAATGCATAAAGAGAAAAATGCTTAAAAATGCATGAAACCAAGGCATGATGAAAAATGCATGCCTAGGTATTAACACACATGAAATTTGAGTGATTCAAGTTTCTGAGGGTGTTTGAGATAATTTTTCACCTGTCTACATATCTAGTTTTGTGCTTGCAAACATAAAAGTGGTTATTGTGTAAAAGAGCGAAATCTACCTTGTAAATTGAGAGACCAAAACAATAGAAAGTGCCCTAATGGAAATGCATGCTTATGCTTCTATATAGCTCCAAATTTAGTGATTTAAGTTTTGGGATGAATTTAATAACATTCTGAATCTCTCTATATCATCTGAAGTGCATTTTCAAATGAAAAAGGACTTCTACCTAGAACCGAAATTCGAGACTTTCTGTAAAATGGAGGGTAAAACCGTGTTACTATAAAATGCACACCTAGGACTCATATGACCTCCAAATTGAGTGATTAAATTTGTGGAATTTATATTTTATCATTTTACATCTTTTTTTACCTTTATTTGTGAATTTTCAAACCAAAAACCCTCTACTGTGCATAAAGGTTAAAAACTGCTTTGTAAATGCAAAAAAATGCATAGAGGGGAAAATGCTTAAAAATGCATGAAACTAGGGCATGATGAAAAATGCACGCCCAGGTATTAACACACTTGAAATTTGAGTGATTCAAGCTTCTGAGGGTGTCTTAGATAAATTTACACCTATCTACATATTTATTTTTGTGTTTGCAAACATAAAAGTGGTTGTTATGTAACAGAGGAAAAATCTACCTTGTAAATTGAGATACCAAAACAGTAGAAAGTGCCCTAATGGAAATGCACGCTCATGATTCTATATACTTCAAAATTTAGTGATCTAAGTTTTGTTGTGAATTTAATAGCATTATATATATATATATATATATATATATATATATATATATATATATATATATATATATATAGCATTAATAGCATTTTCAAATGAATAAGGACTTCTACCTTGAATTGAGATTCAAGAATTTTTGTAAAATGGAGGGTAAAACCGTCTTTCTGTAAAATGCACACCTAAGACTCATGCGACCTCCAAATTGAGTGGTTAAAATTGTAGAGTTTGGATTTTATCATTTTACATCTATTCATACTTTCGTTGTGCATTTTGAAACAAAAACCCTTTGTTATGCATAAAGGGTAAAAGTTGCCTTGTAAGTGCAAAAAAATGCATTAATGGAAAAATGCATGAAAACGGGGCATGATGAAAAACGCATGCCTTGGGAAGAAAAATCTATGTATGGTGTTGGTAATCTACATGTTACAAGTTACATGATTGTGGATTTGTTGTAAACCCTAAATACTGTATACTAAGGTGATTTGTGACCATAATTTAATAAAGGGTTGAAATATACATGAATCTTTGGAAATTGTGCACACACACTAACTAAAATGGAAAAATGAGTACTAACTACCTACGTCCATGAGCTCGATGAGGTAGAAGCTTGTAAAACCACATCACACATAGGTTATTTGTTAGTTTCATTTCCATTGCAAAGATCTGCAGAAATCATCAAAGAATAAAATGTTATATGACTGAATAATAATTAAATAAATCAACATATACGAGACTCTTGAAAGACTAAAGTGGAATACTCGAGTGAGCTTCTTTTGGTTTCAAGAATAATTTATACTTTATTGAAAAAGGCCAACCACGTGAAGGTGGAAGCTCATTTGGCTCGCCCCCCTCTCGCATCACTCTCAATTCCCCATACCCAATCTATCTACGAGAAAATAATTGAAAGTGGCATAGTACAATTCATGCATAGAAAGTAGACAAACAAAATTTAAAGGTAAATGAAAGAAAGAATGTGTGTGTAGATATGTGGTTTTGTACATGCAAAACATATAACATACATCCATAAGAAGGTAGCAACAAATAGTATATATTAATAAATTTTATCATCAAAATGTGTTTCCATTATACATGCTTCTCATAATATATACAATCACTTATTTTTCTATTTCTTAGTTTTCAAATATCTGTTGATTGGCTCATCCATTTCTAGATTCGGTTCAATTGTTGGGCCCTCTCTTGGTGTTGATTCAATATGCATTCTCCAATGCATTGCATGTCTAGTCGAGTACTCTCCACAGTGTGTAGGATGTTGTCGAGGGACCTCGACTAAAATATAAAAAAAAAGGTTAAATTGATATGGTTAGTTATTATTCACAGAAGTAGTTCCTTAATGCAAATATCATTACAATGTTCTTTACAAGGTTGACTAGTTGAGACCATTGGTTCAACTCCATGTGTTCCTGCTCTCGCTAAATATCCTCATCTACATGCTATGCCATAGAAACAAGAAAAATTATAAGTACACCATCTACAAGTAAATACTAATAATTGTAATCCATACTTTTGATTTTATAGACATAATATTGACATGGTAGGGATGCACACCACTATCATCGGGCTGTACTCCACCATCATGGTCAAGATGCATACTACCATCATCAGACTGCACTCCACCATCATGGGGTTGTTGTTCATTGTTGGCCTCATTATTATAATTTCTCTCTAGCTTAAAATAGAAAGACACATTCATTTATGGGTGAAATCAATCGTGAATATATTTTACAAGTAATCAACAATTAAAGTCCATTGATTTTACTTATGATGTCATTCAAAGGGGAAAATCGTGTTTTCCCCATGCCTTATCGACGTTTAACCATGACTTGAAAGCCAAACTCGAAACTGAGATGGAGGTCTTCTTCTGTGGTTGTAGTTTTTAATTGAGCCCCCTGCATTGCACAAGATCTAAAATTTGGCTTATTGGATGCAATTGAATAAAATTTGAATGATGATAGGAATGGTATGGTTTACATATTTGGTACTTACAATTCATGTTTTTAGTTTCATGTAACCATAACCCTGTCTAAGTTTGTGATGTCTGTGTTTTTCTAGTCTTGCCTTGGTTTCTTTTGACATGTCTGGGAGCCTACAAAATTTTTCCAATAGGTTGTATAGGGAATTTTTTATATAGAACTAACGATAATTCAACATATTAAATTCAAAATATGATATACCTTTCTGGACCAGGTGGTGTCTTTTCTTCTTTTCTCATTGTCTTATCCTTTGCATCCTCCAATATATTCTTCCACTCACTCTCAGGAATCATCGATGGACGCTCATACCTAGGATTTTTTTGCAAATGAACCCTATATTGATCCTTCACATATTTCAAATATGTACCGGCGAATGAGGTGACTCCAATTTTGTTGAAGAAATCACCAAACAAGTCAACCCTTATAGGGCCCATTTTAAGGGCAAGTCCCACTTTAGTGATTTGGGGTCCTGAAACTTCTTAAGCATGTTTTAGTTCTTAAATGGTTGTTTTTGGGGTCAAAAATTTGTGAAAAAACTTATCAACCTCTTAATTTTTTTCTACGCATTGAGACCTTTCCAATGGCAATGAAGATCACCTAAATCAAAGTCCGTATAAGGAAGTTATGCCTCCCATACACTAGCATATCATGTTGACCACCTTGATACCGAGTGGATGCCACTTTGTCTTCCATCACTCGCATGTGTGGATTTATTCATGTGTGAACTTTCAAGAATAGTCTAGAGGTTTTAAACCCTAAACCTAATTGGAATTTTAGGCATGTAAAAACCCTAACCCTGGACAATTATCAAGCCATGTTAAATACTAGGCCGCTAGGAAAGGTAGAGGTAGCATTCTTATTGTATTGTTTATTCTTCCCTAGTTGAGCAAAGCATTTAGGAGTGAGATTTTGAGTAAAAAGAGGAAGTGGAATATCCTATAGTAGGCATATTGGTCACAATGTCCATGGAAACTCCATAGTGAGTGCACATTCTTTGTATTTTCATTTCACAACTAAGAATAAAAGAGAAATGCATAGGCCTTACCTCTTAGATAGGTTTTTCCTATATTGGGTTTTCCCGTGGTACATTTTGTGGTCATCATGTGGATGGTGTGTTATTTTTGTAGCTTCTTTCATTTTGATTTCATTTATTTAGTTGTTTTGTGTGCTAAGCTAGTAATATTAAATCTAAAATCTAAAGTAAAACATTGCATTTTAACTTGATTGATATCATGATATTTTTGTTTATTACTTTGATACATGGTTTTTTTTTTTTTTTTGTTGCATATATGCGGTGATATATGATCACATTATTTGCTAGAGATATAGTTTATTTATTTTTTCACATTACTTATTGAAATATGGTTTTATTTTCTTGTATTCTCTCTTTCTAATTAATGGTGAAGAATAACAATTATTATTAGATAATTAATTTGTAAATTATTTTCTTTTTTATTAAGACTTCTCAATTAATTATTAATATTTAATTATATATTATTTATTAATTATTTTTTGGAAAAATGTTATTTATTAATTATTTTAATTTTTTTTGGAAAATTTTGAATCTTTTCCCACTTTTTCATGGATTGTGTCCAATATAAACTCATTGAGGTTTATTGGAAATCCAACCCAGTAGGGATATCCATTAAGACATGCAATAAAGAAATTCAATGTAGGGGATTGACGCAAGACCTATTTTATAAAGCTCAAATCTCTCAACCACTTATACTAACTCTCTCAACTATTTATTAATTATTAAATAATTATTGCTTATTAATTAATTAAGAATTGAAAATTATTAATTAATTCTTAATATTTATTTTTTTTTATTATTATTTATTGATTATTAAATGTTTGACTTATCATGTGATATTTTTAATCCTTATCCACAATTTTTTAAAACCCATCTTAAAAATGGAATATTTTTCAACACGACGCAATAAGGATAACATAGACATGCTATAACAAATCATAATAATTATTATTATCTTTACATAGAAAATGGAAAAAATAATAGAGAAATGTTATAACAAATTATAATAATAATAATTATCGTTGGAAATTATTATTAAAAAATGATATTGGTGGTGGATGTTGCTAAAAAAAAATCTAGGGTGGAATGGAAGAGAAAACAAAATCTAAGCCATGAGAGAAATTTCCATGCCAAAAACATCCATAATCATACTTTCATTATTATTCAAATATTTGAATGATTTTTTATTTTCAATCACAATATTACAACATTGATTGTTTTTGGGTTAAAAGGAGCTTACACAAACCTAAGGTTGTCATCTTTTGTGCATCACACTAAGGCCTTTTCTGCTTGTCATAAGATATCAAAGGGTCGATTAGATGGCCACCTCGTCGTCTCATACACAATGTTGTTTATCATCCTAAAGGTGGTATACAATGTATCAAAATTCTTCTAAATAAAACTGCTATTCATAATTCTAAATATTTTTCTATTTGTAATATGTTGGAAAAAAATATTTTTCTATTTGTAATATGTTGAAAAAAAAAACACATAGTTAGGGTATTTTGTGGATTGAATCCCTCCAAAATATGTGATTAAAACTTGTGCTGAAGAGGCTTGGGACCCCATGGATGCATTTGTAACTCCATATGCAACTTGGATAAGTGATTTTTTCATTTTTTATTTGAGGAAGAAATGTACTATCATCAAATAATCTCTCATCACCTCTAGATGTGCCAAAACATTTTGATTTTTTTTAATGGCATGAAGAATTATCCATTGAAGAATCTTATAGCTTATAATATTATCCAAGAATGATCCATTGAAGAATCTTCTAGCCTACATTATTATCCAAAATTGGTGGTTTCCTATGAATCTTTGGGTATTTTTGAAAGGTATCTTATCCTTAATTGACAGTTCATTTCCTGTGATCTAGTTAGATTTTTAAACCCGTGCTCCCCAAAAATGGTTTTCTTTGGGGTTGAATTCTCCAAGAATTAAAAAGAATTTGTATTCATTTTGGAAGAAAGACATTTTATTCAATGACCAATGTGATATCAAATTCTCCAACACCTATTGCAAGTGCTAAATCCCACACCACATAATGAAATATTAACCTTTATTAGAAAAATCTAAACCCCGTGTGCCCTCATCCTCTAGCTACACTAGTTAGGCCTCACACACCTATTCACATATAGAAAATGGTCGACGCATGAAAATTACTAAATAAGGGAAGACTCATAAGACCTAGCTAACTAATCACCCCCATAAGAATAACCTAGTTCCACCTTTTGTTAGGATATTTAGAAACTTAGGAGTTAGCTATGTTCAACTTGGTCTAATATGTGTTTAGGAAAAAGTGTTTTTCTTAGTGTGTTTCTTTAGTATGCATTTGTAGTTATGTAATCCAACATCACAATATGTTTTAGACATAGAGTCATCTGATGACTCATATTCTCATCAATTTTAATGGCTATATTAATTTGTGTCTTAACACCCGATTGGTCCATGATCTCTATTTAAAGTGCATGGAGGGTCATTTGTCGATGATCGATTATGAGAAAATCTCTTGTAAAATATTTTTCTTTTGCATTAATATATTTCTTCAAGTGGCCACGTTGACTAGGGTCATGGGCTATTTCCCTCTTCGAGGGTTTTAACCACGTAAAAACATCAGTGTATTGATCTTTTGATCTAGTTGTGTGAGTGGTTACTAAAGGTATTGATCTTGTGTGAGAATACCCTATTTTTCGAACATGGTATGAGAGACTGTTTGAAGACCCACTCCCATTGTATATCAAGATCTCAAACATGTGTTTTCACATTTATGGTTTTTCTATTTTTGTGCATTTCTGGGTTGAACACATTGTTCCATTATGTTTGGAGTGTTTCTTTTAGTTGGAAACACTTTTCATTTCACTCGAAAAGGTTTATGTTTTCCGAGATACAACCATTTTTATTATACCCAAAGGTATAAACTTGGAATATGCCCTCTTTAAATTTATTTTACATAGTTAATATTTCACTTTTCTATTTTGTGTTTCTAGGTTGCAACTCTTTCCAACCTACATATGTTCTTTGTCATGTGTTTTGTGTGCTCTCAGCAAATCATAAACATAGTGGAAATTTTTTCTCTTATGTGTATGATCTTTTCTTTGTGCTCTATGTGAGCTTAGCAAATCAAAAACTAAGAGAAAACTTGCATTTTCAGAGCAAGCTAATCGAGATCTAACCCCATTATTGTTGAGATTCATATTTTTTTTTTCAAAAATTCGTTGTTTTTTTGTGCATCCGTGGTAAAGTTTTTTGCATGTAAAAACAAGAGTTTTGGGGTAAGCACACACTTTGAGGCAAAGAGTTAAAATAAATAAGTAAGAGCCCCCCTCCTCCTTCATTAAAATTGTTATACATTTAACTCTAACTCACTTGGTTGAAAGTTGTTTTTATTTAATAAGAGGTCTTGAGTTCAAGCATCTCTTTTTTTAAGTTACAATAAATTTATCTCATAACTTTATTGTAAAATGCATTTCACTTAAATTATAAAAGTGAATCACTATAAGGTGACTTTAATATACATTTTTTAAGTTATGTGTTTTTCTGCATGCGACTTTAATTTATAAAGTAAGTTTATTGTAAAATTGATTCTCACTTATTCTATAAAAGTGGGTCGATTTATAAGTAACTTATTTGTAAAAGTGAGGTTAAATGAAAATTTAGAGAATGCACGACTTTTTTTACTCAACCACCTCATTGTGCATCCATCAACACATGAGCCAAGGAGGACAGAGTAGGAGCAATCAGAGTAGTGGAAGCAGTGCACAGAGTCAGAGTCAAACAACATCACCAAGAAGAGGGAATACACAAAGCAACATGGTAGGGGTAGACAACACCCTTAGACTGCTCGGGTTTCATTCAGTTGGGTCAGAGGACCTAGAACAACATCTGTTTGTCTACGAGACAATTTGGGCTGCAAAGAATGTCTAAGACAAGGTTGTGAAATTTGCACAATTGGAAACAACATTTAGAGGTTGTGCACTGGTATGGTACATGAAACTGCAAAGTACCACACCTATAGGGTAGGCCAAAACTTTGGTAGAAATAAGGCAAGCATTGTTGAAAGAGTTTAATAAGCCAAAGTCAAAGTCACAGTACATCACATAACTGAAGGATATTAAACATGTACAAACATAGTCGGTATGGGACTTTGATCAAAGGTTCAAGGATCTGATGGGTAGAATGAATTTATAGATCCTCGATCAACAACATCAAGAATGTTTTATTGCAGGACTTGTACCACACATCCTAGGTCATTGATTCAACAAAAGGTTGCATCGCATACCGAGGCGCTGGAAAATGCAATAAATTGGAATCATCCCCGGTTGGAGATAGTGGAGGAATGGCTCAAGTTCAGATGCAGTTGGTTGCATTGACGATTCAACTGATAGAGCTTACCAAAGGGAAGGAGAAACACGAACATGTCTGGTGTACCAAGTGTAGGACTATGAAGGCCATCATAAAGATGAATTCCCAACATTCACGCAGTATTTGGCAACGGGGGCGCCAAATCCACTACTAGGAGGGGGATATTGTGAGATATGTAAGAAATGGGGACATCATCCAACTGAGTTCCCATTACTACAAAAGTATCAGAGTACACCAAGAAACTTGTTCTACAATTTTTGTAAGTTCACCAGACATGAAGAGAGGGATTGTTGTGCATTTGACCTAATGAGGGAGTGCACTTCATACATGTACAGGATTTAGGAGGAGAATATTGCAGTAGAAGGGGGTGGTCCACAATATAATAATAAAAGAGGTTTTAATCCAGGGAATAGAGGAAACTTTGGTAGAGGCCGAGGCAGAGGAAATTTTGGTAGAGGAGGAAGAGGACCAACTATATGTTACAATTGTAATCAACCAGGACACTTGGCCCGCGATTTCCCGAATATGTGTACAACATGCACATACTGCATAGCACTGGACCATGCAAAAGAATATTGTCCCCAAATAGTTGCAAACTAGCAGGCCATAGGAAACCAAAAATATAATCCAAACCAAAATGTAAAAAAATAATCAATCGAAAAATGCAACGAAGGACCAAGAATAGCATTTGATACACACGGAGGATCTAGAACATGAGATAATATGACGGGTGAAGGAAAGCAGACTGAGAAACGGGTAAGGAAGTCAGTAGGGCCTATGCCAATATTTGATACTCACCAAGAAAAAGAGACATATTAGAGGGAAAGAAAATAAGTACTCGGACAAGATTGGGGAGCATCAAAATCAACTACCCCTCATGTAGGAGATCGTGTTGTGCCTGAGAAACCAACTGGAAATTTAACCACGCTAAATAAATTACTGAGAAGTTGTGTAGAACTAATGAAAGATGAAACTATGTTGAACAAACTTTGTGACATGATTCATCACTACACACGAGGAAGAGAAACGCCCATCACACAAAGGGTGGTAAATCAAGTACTGCACAGGAAGAGGACCAACAGAGAATTCAGATTCAATGCGCAAAATCAAGAGTATGATGTGGATAATGTTATCTTGGACTTATGGTATGATGTGGATGTTTTACCTAAGAAGACATGGGAGATGATGGTAAAACCCATGCTACTACGGTATCTTGTTCATCTAAGGCTCGCGAATAAGCACAAAATAGTATTGATTGGTCGTTTGATAGGAATACCTGTGAACATAAATGGGGTGCATAGTGTGGTAGACTTTGAAGCTATTGAGATCGTGGATGAAAATAAACCATATCTAGCACTGATGGGAATGGAATGGGCTTTTGATAGACAGATGATCATCAACCCGAAGAGGAGGGAGATGATATTTGAAGTTGGATAACTGAAAGTTACTACACCCTTGGACCCATAAGAAGGAAAGAGATACATAGATCCAACCAGAGGAAAAAACATCAACAACTTATACAACATGACTGCGTGGATGGATGATTATGTCAACCCTACTATAGATGGTGCACTAAGTTGGAGAAGGGTCAGTTTGTATGCATCAGACTCAGAGGAAGGTCTAGAGCATTGGCAACAGAGAATGCATGAAGTCCAAACTAGACGATGTGCATGCATAACCTGATCCTTGTGTTGGATTGGAACATAGCTATGTGATCCACCCAAGTACGATGGATTAACTAATATAAGATTGTTTATAAATTCATTTGAGTTGCAGGTACCCAAACAACAAAGGTTGTTAGTACTAGATGTTTTCCTAAAAGCGAATCCATCTAGATGGTGGGATGCACACAAAGAAGGCATGAAATACTGGCCACAATGTATAAGGATAATGTAGGTTAGGTTTGGCACTGAGGAAGAAAATACTACGCAAAATTTTAGAGGAGAGAGTGATCTAGTAGGTCATGTTGAACAATGCAAGACTTTATGGAGTTCAATACTAGAAGCAGAATGGACACACATATTTATACACACATTGTACAGGATTCCAAAGAACTGGTATTTGGAATTGGAAATGTGCAAAGAGACAACGGGATGGGAGGAGTTGGTTTAGAGGTTCAAAGTCACATTTATATTTTTATATGAGTCTCCATCAATAGATGTAGTGATACAGGCTATTCGAACTAATATCTTCACAAAAGAAGGGTCAATGGAGGTGGTACCAGTATGTAGTGTGCACAGAGCTCCTATGACTATCCATGAGTTATTGGAGTGTTACAATATAGCTAAGGAAGAGAACGATGAAGAGGATACCATAAACATACAAGTGCCTGAGACAGAAGGAGAATGAGCAGTAGAAGGGCCAGAGCTTGAATCTATGACATACACACAACCAATAAAGACACGGAAGGTAAACATTGGGACGACAGAGAATATGAAGTTTGCACATATAGGGGATTACTGGAGTGATGAGAAAGTTGAAAATATTCCAGATTTGTTGTGTGAATATCAAGACCTATTCCCAACAACATTTCAAAGATGAAGGGGATAGCAAGGGACTTAGGTGAGATGAATATTCTGCTGAAACCATGAACTAATCTAATGCGATAGAGGCCTTATAGGTTAAATTTGAGGTACAAGGAAAAGGTGGCGGTTGAAATAGACAGGATGGTGGATGTAATAATCATCGAACCGATAGAAAAATCCGAGTGGATCAGTCCAATGGTAGTGCAGGTCAAGAAGATGGGAGGAATCAGGATCTTCATGGATCTGAGGAAGTTGAATGACATGTGTTTACATGACCCATTTCCAACACCATTCACAGATGAGGTATTGGAGAACGTAGGAGGCCAAGAAACTTATTCTTTCACAAAAGGATTATCGGGTACCATCAAATAAAAAATGGGTAGGAAGACCGAAAAAAGACCAATTTTGCAACAAAGTGGGGGATTTATCAATATAAAGTAGTGCCCTTTGGATTGAAGAATGCCCCTACGATGTTTTCCAAAGTAGTGGTTGCAACGTTCAAAGAATTTATCCATAATTTCCTTGAAGTGTACTTGGATGAATGGATTGTGTTTAGTCTACTGAAGGACGATATAGAAGTCCACAGGCTTATGTTGGATCAGTTTAAACAATGTCATATTTCGTTGAACTTGAATAAGTATGTTTTTTGTGCACCGTTTGGAATTCTATTG
The DNA here is from genome assembly GCA_009831015.1 of Picea engelmannii. NCBI lineage: Eukaryota > Viridiplantae > Streptophyta > Pinopsida > Pinales > Pinaceae > Picea > Picea engelmannii. Next base: position 360,865 of record ML788179.1, on the reverse strand, counting down.
GGACATGTAGTTTGCAAACAAGGATTACTAGTAGACCCATCCAAGATTGCAGTAATTCTAGATTTGGAACCACCGAAATCATTCAGACAACTGAGAGCAACTCTAGGTCATACAGGCTATTACAGGAAATTCATCAAAGGATATGTGCATATCACAACATCGATGGAAAAGTCACTAAAGAAGGAAGCAAAGTTTCAATGGAACGAGGATTGTTAGAAGGGTTTGGAAACCTTAAAGAAAAACCTAGTGACTGCACCGATTTTGATCTTTCCAAATTGTAATAAGGAGTTCCATGTACATGTATATGCATCATCCATAGCGTTTGGCACAGTACTACCCCAACCAGAGGAGGGAGACATAGATCACCCATTTTCTTTTGCAAGTAGGAAGATATCCATAACATAGAATAATTATACTACCATGGAATGAGAAGGATTGGAAATGGTCTATGCACTACAAAAGTTCATACATTATCTATTGGGGTCTCACTTTAATATGTATACAGACCACTCTACATTGAAATGCTTGGTGAACAAACCAGTGTTGGGGGGGAGAATATGCAGATGGCTACTATTTTTTCAGGAATATGATTTTGAGGTTGTAGTGAAACCAGGGAAGTTGAATGCAGGACCAGATCATCTATCGTGCATATTATTAGGAGAAGATGCAGGAAACTTAGATGACAACATCCCATATGAACAACTATTTTCAGTAAATATGGTGGATGATTACTTCTTGGACATCGCATAGTTTCTAAGTACATGTATGGATCCATGATACATGACGATTTCACAGAAGAAACAACTGGTAGCGAAAGAAAAAAATTATCAGTTGATTGCAAGGAATTTATACAAGTTGGGTGCAGATGGAATATTGATACGATGTATGTTGGAACACAAAATACCGATGATACTTGAGGAAGCACATGATGGGATTGCAGGAGGAAATTATGCAGGGAGATAAACTGCAACCAATATTTTGTGCACAGGGATTTGGTGTCCAACACTACACAAAGATGCGAAGGAATATTATTAGTCATGCAACGTATGCCAAAGAGTGGGAAAACCATATAGGAGGGATGCAATTCCTTTGAATCCATAGGTTACGCTACAAGCATTTGAGAAATGGGCCATAGACTTTGTGGGGCCAATAAACCCACAAGCAAGAAGATCATGAGAAAGGTACATCATCACTGCGACATAGTATTTGACACGATGGGAAGAAGCAAGCCCAATTATAGACTGCATTGTGGAGACTACTGCCAGGTTTTTGTTTGAGAACATAGTCACAAGGTTTGGATGTCCACACATATTACTCAATGATTAAGGAACACACTTTCTGAATAAAACAATTGCAACATTGACTAAGGAGCTCCAAATTCATCATCAAAAGAGTACCATGTATCATCCTCAATCCAATGGAACAGTGAAAGCTTTCAATAAATTCTTGGAGAATGATTTGACAAAAAAATGCAACGTAGGGAGGGACGATTGAGACTTAAGATTTCTTGTAGTGTTATGGGCTTATGGGACTACAAGTAAAAAGTTGGCAGGTCAGACACCTTTCAGGTTGGTCTATGGGAAATAATCAATAATGCCAATGGATTTTATTCTACCTAGCCTGCGCATTGCAATGATCATTGATCTTTCAGACTCTAGCAAAATAGAGAAAATATTATCATAGTTGGTACAACTTGAAGAAGATCAGTTTGTCACATGTTTCCATCATCAAGTTTAGAAGGAAAGATAAAAGTATTGGCATGATCGACATATTAAATAGAAAAAGTTTCAAGTTGGATATTTGGTATTACTCTATGAAAAAAAGTTCATGCAACATACATGAAAGTCTAGAATGCATTGGTTGGAATCCTGTGTGATTCAACATGTAACAGAGATAGGTGTTGCGTAGTTGGAAACCATGAATGGAGAAGTCCTTAGAGAAATGGTGAATGGAAGTCTATTGAAACTATATTGAGACGACCAACAGTTTGTGTAGTAATCAGGGATGTGCCAGAATACATGTATCATAGTAGTTGTACTATAGTAGGAAGGAAAAACACAGAAAAATGAAGAAAAAGAAACAAAAAGTATATATAGAAAAAGAAAAAAGATTATAGAAGTAATAAGTCATAAGAACATGAACATAAGGGATGAATATCATGCATTAGGATGGAACTGCGTCGATTCAAAAAATAAAGCACAGAGGAAAAAGACTACGAAGGAAACTGATGCAAAAACAATAATAGTTGCACAGTTTGGAAATGACAAGACCTTTGGAAGCATTAAAGCACGAAAACAATTTCTACGAAGTGGGAATGACATGTCATAAAGATGTCATATAATCTTAAATGGTAAAAGTTGTCGGAAATCACGACAGATTAGCAGTACGAGGAAAAAATCACACGATGGATTTGGTAATAAGATGCATTTACTTAACAACTTATCAATCATGTTGGCGGATTGGACAAGTTAGTTAAGGTGGGATGAGACTGGCACAGTTGGAAAGAAGGCACAAAAAAATGGAGGGTCGCTAAGAGTAAATCATTGTTGCATGCAAGTAAGAGAAAACCATAGCAAATTCGAGTGAATTAGAGTCGAGCCACAAATACCAAAGAACAACCATAGATCTAGTAGATGAAACTTGTCACACAAGATGAAAGGCCTCACCAAAAGTTGGAGTGCCATCAGAAGCAGTGCAAAAATAGGAAAAACACCCAGTAGATACAATAGAGGTTGAGGAAGTACTCGAAGCTTTAGCTTCGGCTTCACAAGCTAGCTTCCACATAAATTACATCCCACCTAGGATGGATGATCTGCCACCAATCACTATACCATCCAATGGGAAATACCCACTGGTAATAGTACCAGTCTCGCCTCGTGTAAGAATTGAAGGAGATATGCTCGGCAAGCTTGTTTCCCTCAAGTTCACCAACGAGCGAAAATTCCTAGAGTTGGCCATGTAAAAATATTTGCGCACTAGAAGCGTATATGGAACAGGAGAAATCATGCTAGAGACACAGGAGTGGATGAAATAATTGGAGAAGGTGGGCATATTGAACCTGTTGGAGATCCCACACTTTGGACACAGTCTGGAAATTAATTATTTTGTGAAGGTGTTGCTCAGGTGCGTCCATGGAGGGACACTATGGCTTGATCCCCCAATGTCAATTGACATTGCATTAATTGAACACATTACAGGGCTCCCAAAGGTAGGTGAGGATCCGACCCTTTTGTTCAAAAAGGTAGGAGAGAGAGTCCTCTCAGAACTGATGAAGGAAAAGTTTCATACTTTCAGGGTGAAAAGGGGCCTAGATGTGAAAAACATCAATGATAACAATGTTTGGTTTGTGACGCATGTGTTGGCCTGCAAGTTGTTGTGCAAGTTTCAGAAGGATGAAGTACCAGCTGCAATCATTATAGCTATAGAAAAATACATTGAAAGGGGGCCACTTTCTTGGTGAACCAATTTTTGCAGGATTCTATTGAGGCCCAGGAAAAGGGCACATAATTTCACTATGCATGGTTGTTGATTCTGATTGCATTTATCGGGTGGAAGGAACCAGGTTACTATCAGCGCATGGGTACATATGGTAGAGGAAATATGGTCGAGAGGTATGCCAACTTATGGAATAGGATGAACAAGAGAAGGCAACATGACACTGATGTCACATTCTTTGTATACTTCAATACTACCAAGTATCTAGTTGCACACACACCGCGTATATCAACCGAGACAATGGAAACATATAAGGATATCATGTGTTTCAAAAAAGGAATGCACCACATGTATGTGTAGGAAAAGAAAGACCCAACGTGATAGTGGTTTCCAACCAGTTATAGGTTGAAAACAAAAGACATATGTTTGATATTGAATGACTGGGAAGATGGCTCGAAAATCCTAGCATAGAAAATGGGGCAACCAGAAGAGAAAGATAAGAGTGTTGAAGAACCAGATGAGGAGCGGGGGAATGATCAAAAGAATGGTGCAGGTGATACACCTAGCCCGTCAATAGTCCCCACAACAAGATTCAAACAAAAGGATAAGGGGAAAGAACCAACAGGAGCGGCATGCAATAAGACTAAAGTGCACAGAGAAACCCCAGTTTATACTTTGACTTATAATGATGATATGGACCGCATAGGCTACCAGGTACTGGACAGTGAAAAAAAAATAATGGAGGAAGCAACCAGGAAGCAAGAAGAGCAATAGCAGAGAGTACAGGATCAGTTGGAAACACTCCAACAACTCTTAGCAACTGCTAGCCTAGCAAAAGAGAGAAGGATCGAGGGAGGACCATTCATATTTTTGGGAAAGGAAGCAAAGGTTGCACATCCAACCTTAACCCAACTAGAAATCAAACATAGAACACTTCAGATTGAGACAGATGCACTTGAATTTCCAACGTCCAAATTAAAAGAACAAGTGAACGCACTAGGACACCTGAACATAATGGTATCAAGGATGTCGATACAAATATTACAAGACTTGCAGATAGGCTTACTGCAAGAGATTAAGAACAAAGGAGACAAAACACATCAAGCGCTGACAAAAATGATGGATGAAAGAGATCAGTTGCAACAATAGTATGATGTTGTGCTCCAACAGAAGAAGGAAGTTGAAGGTCGAGTGGAGGAAGTAATGAAAGACAAGAACGAGGTCGATCAAAGGGTAAGGAAATCCCTCAAGGAGAAGGACGAAGCTGAAATTATAGCACATAAAACTCAAGCGACCGTCCAGAAACTATACAAGGCCATTCCAGAAGTCCCCATAGTAGTAGAAGCTACTATGGAAGAATAAGTATTGAAGATCGGTGAAGTCATCAAAGGATTCTGATCATAAATAGAGGACCTACAGTTGCAGAGTGCACCAGGCACGACACCATAATTCTGCGAAGGCAGGCAGAGAATGCCGACGACAACACTTGCCAACATTAATAAGATAGAAGAAGAGTGCGCCAAACTCTATGAGGAGAGCGCACAGAACTGGAAAGACCTAGTGGACGATCTAGAGATGAAGGTTGTAGAATCCAAGTTAAGGGAAGAATAGGAACATGCATAAAAAGCTTCAGAAAGGATCACTACACTTCCGCTAGCGGAACAGATGACATCAATTTTTGCACAAAGGTAGTCGTATGTGGAAGTGGAGACAATGAGAGATCAACAAAAAATCCTTAAGCAGTGTTTAGGATTGCTGCAGAAAGAAGCAGTGAGGGTGATCGACCTAGCCACTGTGAAGGGAAAGGTAAAGCAAGTAACCCATGAAGTAGAAGATAAACTTACAAGGTTGACTACGTAGGGGGCCAAAGAGATCACATAAATAGAGGCAACGATACTAAAGGAAGTGGAGGTAGCTAAGGAATCCTCCCAAAATTTCATTGCGGCATGGAGGAGCAGGAAACATGCGTGAGTGGCTCAGGATGAACCACAATTGAGTGTTGGGGGCCTGCTTGAAAGGAATTTTTGGGATAAAATTTTGGGAAAAATCATAAGTATAGAAGAAGTGCATAGAGGAGAAGAAGAAATACTAGGGAGTGTGCAACTGAGGTGCATCCATAAGTACAATGCGCAATAAGCAGAATAAATAAGAGAATAAAGAAAGAATAAGAAGAAAGCAAAGAGAAGAATACAGAAGGAGAAGAAAGCAGGAGAAAATGAAGGATGTAAACCCAATATGCTAAAGATAGAAGGATGCGCAAAAGCAGGAGGAAAAGCAACATGCAAACGAAAAAGCGAAAGAAAGCATCCTGAACAACCAGTTAACTAGAGTAGTCATGCATTGTAATGGGTTTGGGATGAACCAAGTAGGGTTTTAAGCCCTAGCTTGTATGTATAAATATGTAATGGGTGTTGGATTACTGAGAGGGGGGTGAATCAGTAATAGCGTAATTATAATCCTTTTTCTCCAAATAATCCAAGTGTTATATCAATGTAGAATTATTATCCAATATAGAGCAATAGGAAATGAACAATCACACACATACACAATACACTAGTGTTTTACGTGGAAACCCAAATCGGGAGAAAACCATGGAATGATTTTTCTTATATGTCTTGAAGAATTGCATTCATTGGAAGCACCAACTTCCTTTGCTTTCCAGCTGCAACTGGAAAGAGGCTCCAACCCCCTAGTTTCTCAGGCTACAACCTGAGGGAAGCTCCAACTCCCCAATTCTCTGGCTACAACCAAAAGAAGGCTACAACCCCTTGTGTTCTCCGGCTACAACCGGAAGGTGGCTACAACCACCTATCCTTGCCCTGTCCAACCACCCTGAAGTATAAGTAGAATGATGGAACCACTGTCAATATGTCACTGTGAGATATACTGTTGTACAGCTGTAACAACCTGTACCACTGACCTGTATCCAATCTATACAACTGCCTTGTAATCAATCTATACATGAACTGAACATGTATCTACAAAAATTACAACATATACGTGACTTGTAGTGTTGCAGCCCGCGTATGTACGCACCCTATCTATTATGCAACCCGCGTATGTACGCTACCAAACTGTTATGCAACCTACGTATGCCTTCTGAAAACTAGGGTTTCCTTTTCTTGAAAACTTCTGACCTTATGTAACTTCATTCACATAGATTTGTAACCTGTCATTGCATCCAGATTGTAATTGTACCCTGTGCATGCATCCTCATATATAACCTTTACTCAAGACAAATATGTCTTTCTCTAGTCATGTGTCATATAGGTATGTGTAATCATGAACAAGTATAATATCCTTCACATGATCTTAGTAATCAACCCCTTTCTAATATTCAGTCTCTCAATACATCAACTACTACACAAATACAAGCTCTCAACCATGTACCATAAAAACCCTTATCCATATGCCAAGAAATATAAGATGTGCCTCATAAGAAGTATCAATGATGAATATACTAGCATTGTATTTCTGTAAATATGACTTATGCAGAAGATCCCATGAAGCCACTAGTCTCTCTAGGGAGAATCCTCAAATCTCCATTGCCATTCCTCATGCATACATCAAAATCCAACTATTCATAGAAATAAGACATACCTTTTGAACCAATGGATGGATCTGATGTATATGAGCACTTTAGACCTTCCTGGGAGCTTGATCTCAGAATCTAGAACCTCTTCATCTTCATCTCTTCAAGTTTCCATGGATTTACCAACATGTACACACTTTGTACACAGACAGCTCGCGTATAACTCAGCATGTATGCAGCTTGTACACATACAACCCGCGTATAACTCAGCATGTACACACCTTGTACATAGACAACCCACGTACACCTCAGAAAATAGGGTTTTGTTGTAGTTCAGAGAATTTCATCGTCAACCCTTTGTGCTACCTCATACGTTCACCACTTCAGATGTATCCACAAGTATTTACAAGAAGATTTACACAAGAAAATAGATATACAATATGTACAAGTGTGTGTATAATGAGTGAGATTTGCCTCTTATTTATATCTTCATGTAGCCTTACACTTTCCTTATTTTAGGGCTTCTTCATTTAAAATAATTTCTTTTGCAAAGCACTTTGACCCTTGGGGGGTTCTATAAGACTTATGAGGGGTTCTCCAACTTCATATGGTCATAACTCTCTAACCGTGAGGAGTTATGTGACGTTCCACATACCACCAGAAATGACATGACAAGCACTATCCATCTAGGATAGTTTCACTGAAAAATTCATTGTCCTTCATCTCATTATTCCTCAAATAAGCATGGGTTATCTCACTCCACAAAGTGTCTTCCCTTGGGGGCTTTCACCATAAGGGGACCAATTTGGAGTTCATCCATTTTTACTTCTTATAAACCATTACAAGACAATAATGAGTCATCTTTACATCAAACAAACTTGGGTCCATTACCCAAAACTTGTGCTACGGGGATTTCTTCAAGGGTTGAAATTAATGACAACCAACCTTAATCAACAATCTCCCCCTTTGGCATTGATGGAAACACTCTGATGCAATACTGAAATCATATCACTCATGATCCCCCTGGAACCATGCCTCTGTCCTCTGTATCTGATAAATCTGCTCCCCCTGGAACCATGCCTTTGTCTTCTGCCTCTATCCTCTGCATCTGATAAATATCTCCCCCTTTGTCATCAATGGCAAAGGTATATTTCCATATGGGGTTGCTCCCCTTGACTGAACTGTCCTCTTATGGTGCTTCCTCATGTAAATCTAAGACATATAAGATAAGCATTCAAAAAACATTCATTTTGGAGTAGAAAGAACTCCAAGTCTCTGGTGAATATATTCAAAGGATTCCCATGGAAGCGGTTTTGTAAAGATGTATGCCACTTGTTCTTTTGTGCCCACATACTCAACTCTGATGTTATTTTCTGCAACCTTCTCCCGTAGAAAGTGATACTTGATTAGAATGTGCTTCGTCTTGGAGTGCATCATCGGGTTCTTCGAGATACTAATGACACTTGTATTATCACAATAGATTGGAATGGGCTCATCATACTCAACCTATATATCTGTCAGAGTTTGTTTCATCCAAAGAACATGTGTACAACATGATGTTGCTGCAATATACTCTGCCTCGGTTGTAGATAAAGATACTAATTATTGTTTCTTTCTTATCCATGATACTAAACACTCACCCAAGTAGAACGTTGCTCCACTAGTTCTTTGTCGGTCATCAATACAACATGCCCAATCTGCATCTGTGTAGGCAATAAGTGATAGATCCTTTCCTTTTGGATACCATTGTTACATTGATTCTTTCCACAACTTTGTTCAATCTTAGATTGTAACACTTGTATGCTTTCTTTGTATTTGAGCAACCAACAAGTACTCCAGTAGAACATTTTGTGCCTTTTCATTCGTGTTCCCAATTTAGACTATGCCTTCTCCAATGATTTTGGCTGAATTATCATTTCCGATGGAGACTGATCCATTTCTTTCCTTTCGCAATGTAATAACTTTGTCTCTATCACATGTCATGTGTTTTGAACACCCACTGTCAACATACCAACCGTGTTTCTTTTGCTTAGCTTGTTGAGTGACTGTGCATTCTTCATTGCTATACTGATCTTGCTTTCTTATCCATGTCGTTTTCTGAGGTTCTTGTCTGTGACTATTGTTATTCTGTTGAGGTTCTTTAGGAGGGACCGTCATTCTGCAATTTTTGGCCACGTGTCCAAAATTGTTACATTTGTAACATTCCACTTCAGTGCTCAAAGATTCAAACCTGTTGTAACTTCTTTTTTGTGTTTCACTAGGTATTCTTGAATAACCCCTTTGTGTATGACTCTCAAAGTTGTTATTGTTCTTATTGTTAGCTCTGCAATTCATAGCTTTATGTCCAAAATTATTACATGCATAACATAAACCAAAAAATATAGTTTGATACCTAGGAGTTGAAGATATTCTGAAAGGAGGTGCTCTTATGAATTCTTCTTCTTCTTGAGGCCTATCTGTCTGTTGTTGATTCTGAAATTTAAATCTTCTCGGTGGAGGAGTGTCCCTGTAATCTTCCTTGTATATCTTCCTATCCCCTTTGATTGGTTTTGCATAGTTTTTTGGATTTGTTTCTTGCTCTGTTGTTTTGGAGCTTGATCCCTTTTCTATTTGATTGTATCCAAATCCAGACTTTTCAAGATGAGATTTTTGACTGCTGATAATGTCATCCAAAACTTTTGAGCTATTCTGCATATTTTTTTTTGAATATCCTTTCTTAGTGTGACAATCTCTGCTTCCAAGTTTCTAATGATCTTGTCCTTTTATTCCAGTTGTTCTTTGAGTGATTCTTCAATTATTTTATCTTCTTCTATTTGAACCTTCAATTTTGTGATCATTTGTTCTAGTTCTTGAGTGTCCTTTTTCTTGTCTAGTTCTGCTTGTAGTTTCTTGTTTTTCTTCTTTTCTCTTCTAATAACTTCTATGGCACACATTAATTCTTCTCGATAGTCAACTTCTGCCTCTTAAATTTCGTCTTGGACTTCTTCATATCCTTCTTCAGCTTCTTCATATTCTTTTTCGAAGTCTTCTTTGTCAGAATCTTTTACTGCCATGAATAGAACTCTTCTTGTCTCACTGTCACTGATTTCATCTTCATCTGATGATGAGATGTCTTCTTTTATGCATAAGCTTTTCTTGAAATCTTTCTTTGTAGTTCTTTTGCCTTTATATGTGTGTTTGCCTTTTGAGTAACCTTCATCATTTCTATTTTTCTTATGAGGACATTTGTTAGCAAAATGACCAATACCATCAGAATTAAAACAAATTAAAGGAAGCTTACCTCTATGCCTACCGTTGGTTCCCTTGTTCAGTCTTTTGACGAAGTTGGCCACTTATTCATCATCTTCCGAGACGTCGCTACTGCTGTTATAGTCTTCTTGTTCCTTCTTCTTTTTCTTTGATCTTTTGGATGCTTTGAAGGCTGCTTCTTTTACATCTAGATTTTCCTGTTCAGTTCTTATTTCATATGCTGCGGAGATTCCATGTAGTTCATCCATGCTTATTAAGTTAAGATCCGATCTTTCTTCTAGTGTTGATATCTTAGGGTTGAATCTCAGAGGAAGAGATCTTAGTACCTTTTGAACAATTACAAGTTCTTCGATTTCTTCTCCCAATCCTATGATTGCATTCACTGTTTCATCGACTCGTAAGAAGTAGGCTGCAATATTCTCATCTTCCTTCATTTTTAGTTTTTCGAACTGACCTATGTAAGTTTGAAGCTTTGTTGCTTTGACTTTAGTATCTCCTTCATAAATATTTCGAAGATTGTCCCAAATCTCTTTAGCATATTTACAATGTGCAACTTTGGTGAATATCGTATCACTGAAACCATTCAAAAGTGCATTTGTAGCTTTGGAATTATTCTCACCGAGTTTCATTGATTTGTCATTTTTTGGTGGAACTGCTAGTGTTGTGTATCCATTTACAATTGATTTCCAAACTTGAAATCCCTGTGCTTGTATATATGTCTTCATCCTTATGCTCCAAAAAGCATACTTTTGTCCATCAAACTGTGGTATTCCATTTTTATACAAGTTGATACTTTCCATGATCTACCTTTCAGTGGTTAAACTGATTTCTGAAGGAACCTACTCTGATACCAATTGTTGGATTACTGAGAGGGGGGTGAATCAGTAATAGCATAATTGTAACCCTTTTTCTCCAAATAATCCAAGTGTTATATCAATGTAGAAATATTATCCAATAATGAGCAATAGGAAATGAACAATCACACACATACATAGTACACCAGTGTTTTACGTGGAAACCCAAATCGGGAGAAAACCACTGAATTCTTTTTCTTATATGTATTGAAGAATTACATTCATTTGAAGCACTAACTTCCTTTGTTTTCCAGCTGCAACTGGAAGGAGGCTCCAACACCCTAGTTTATCAGACTACAACCTGAGGGAAGCTCCAACTCCCCAATTCTCTGGCTACAACCCCCTGTGTTCTCTGGCTACAACTGGAAGGTAGCTACAACCACCTGTCCTTGCCTCGTCCAACCGCCCTGAAGTATAAATAGAATGATGGAACCACTATCAATCTGTCACTGTGAGATATACTGTTGTACAACTGTAACAACCTGTACCATTGACCTGTATCCAATCTGTACAACTTCTCTGTAATCAATCTATACCTGAACTGAACATGTATCTACAAAAACTACAAAAAATACGCGACCTGTAGTGTTGCAACCCGCGTATGTACGCACCCTATCTATTACGCAACCCGCGTATGTACGCTACCAAACTGTTATGCAACCTGTGTATGCCTTCTACAAACTAGGCTTTCCTTTTCTTGAAAACTTATGACCTTATGTAACTTCATTCACATAGATCTGTAACCTGTCACTGTATCCAGACTGTAACTGTACCCTGTGCATGCATCCTCATATATAACCTTTTCTCAAGACAAGTATTTCTTTCTCTAGTCATGTGTCATATAGGTATGTGTAATCATGAACAAGTATAATATCCTCCACATGATCTTAGTAATCAACCCATTTCTGATATTCAGTCTCTCAATACATCAACTACTACACAAATACAATCTCTCAACCATGTACCATAAAAACCCTTAGCCATATGCCAAGAAATACAAGATGTGCCTCACAAGAAGTATCAATGATGAATATACCAACACTGTATTTCTGTAGATCTGACTTATGCAGAAGATCCCATGAAGCCACTAGTCTCTCTAGGGAGAATCCTCAAATCTCCATTTCCATTCCTCATGCATACATCAAAATCCAGCTATTCATAGAAATAAGACATACATTTTGAACCAATGGATGGATATGATGTATCTGAGCACTTTAGACCTTCCTGGGAGCTTGATCTCAGAATCTAGAACCTTTGCATCTTCATCTCTTCAAGTTTCCATGGATTTACCAACATGTACGCACCTTGTACACAGACATCCCGCGTATAACTCAGCATGTACGCATCTTGTACACAGACATCCCGCGTATAACTCAGCATGTACGCACCTTGTACATAGACAACCTGCGTACACCTCAGAAAATAGGGTTTTGTTGTAATTCTGAGAATTTCTCCATCAACCCTTCGTGCTACCTCAAACGTTCGCCACTTCAGATGTATCCACAAGTATTTACAAGAAGATTTACACAAGAAAATAGATATACAATATGTACGAGTGTGTGTATAATGAGTGAGATTTGCCTCTTATTTATATCTTCATGTAGCCTTACACTTTCCTTATTTTAGGGCTTCTTCATTTAAAATAATTTCTTTTGCAAAGCACTTTGACCCTTGGGGGGTTCTATAAGACTTATGAGGGGTTCTCCAACTTCATATGGTCATAACTCTCTAACCGTGCGGAGTTATGTGACGTTCCACATACCACCAGAAACGACATGACAAGAACTATCCATATAGGATAGTTTCACTGACAAATTCATTGTCCTTCATCTTATTATTCCTCAAATAAGCATGGGTTCTCTCACTCTGCAAAGCATCTTCCCATGAGGGATTTCACCATAAGGGGACCACTTTGGAGTTCATCCATTTTTACTTCTTATCAACCGTGACAAGACAATAATGAGTCATCTTTACATCAAAAAAACTTGGGTCCATTACCCAAACCTTGTGCTACGGGGCTTTCTTTAAGGGTTAACATCAATGACAACCAACCTTCATCAACAATGGGTTGGGAGAATAGGGGTTCTCTGGTTGTTGTTCTTCTGGTTCCTCCTCATGTAATTGGGTTCATGTTCCCAATTGTATGTTCTACTTTGTAAAATAGAGGAATCCATGTATGAATGTAAGGGATGATTCTAAGAGAGAGAGAGAGAGAGAGAGAGAGAGAGGCTTGCACTGCAGAGCGACTAGGCTAGGAGAAGAGAAATATAACCATGACATATCTTTATAAGCGTAGTGCACAAGCCTAAAGAAATTACTAACCACAAAATAAATAAGCCAGTCATTGTGGACGTAGCCCAGAGTTGGGTTAACCACGTTAAATATTGTGTTACATGTATTTTATGTTATTTCTTATGAATTATGTTTGGATGCATAGTAGATCGGATTTGTCTTATGTTTAATCATTACACAATAATCATGACTGTTACAATAATGGGTTATATGGTAATATGGAATATAATGATATTATGAAGTTGACATCACTAAGTAGCTAATAGAGAACAAGGACATAGTAATGTGCACAAAATCAATAACTAAGAATTAATCGAATGGTCATCTCCCATGCCCTCACTACTGTAGAAACCTAGTTCTTGTAGTCCCAATAGATGCCTCGGGTGAGACTTCATCTGCGAAAGTAGATGATGCTGAAAGGGCCTGTGTCTGGAGGGTTTTGTTGGTCATAGATAACTCGAACCCAGGGTCTTACAAACCATGCACAATGCTTTCCAACAATGACCAATCATTCCTCCACGGTAACCTCCCTGTAATAAGAACAAAGAAAGAACATCTCCATGGTAACCTCCATGGAATTTAACCTTGTTCATGGGGTTACTAGGCTAGGGAAGAGATTAATTCAACTTGCAAACAAGTGCACCATTCGTATTAAATATTAATGATCATCGCACCAACAATATTCAAGTGTTACTAAACAATAATACTCAACAACAATAGTCCTCCAAAGATTGTTGTCCCAGTTACAACATTTACTTAAGATGCAATAATATAAAATATCAAACCTGATATGAAAACATGGAGTCTTGTTGTTGCTATTCCATTTGATTTCGAGATGTCATACACTGTAGGAGACATAACCATTGTTGCCTCCAAATCTTAGACAATACATCATCAATAGATGAAGAAATCACAAAATTAGAAAAAAAAGGTTCAATGTCCACGAAAATGTCCATAAGCCTGAAAAACCTAAAATTTCAACTTTGACGGAATGTCATTCTGAGAGCACCAGTAGGTACGCTAGGGCGAGGAAAGTTTCTCAGTGGTGGAGTTATTCCAACAATTTTACAACAAGCGATCAACAAGCTTGACAAAAAAAACTACGTAGCGACAAATTTCATGTGCATCGGAAAATCTCATGTGCAATGGAAAATATCATGTGCAATGGAAAATCTCAGCAAAGCTCTGATACCATGTTGATTTTTCTAAACTCTAGATATGATAATTATTACCTTATGATTTAAAACATATTTCAATGCCACTGTTATCATAGAATAATTACACACTGAAAATTTCAACTGAAATAAAACTGTAGTGGAAATAGCAGAATCACAGAGAGATAGCCATGCACAATAGACACAATATTTATCCTGGGAAAACCTGAACTCAAGAGAAAAACCCAACAAAATTTTCTCTAGAAGAAATTTAATCCAAGTTTAGAAATACATCACCATTAAAAATGAAGAATCCAAGCACATAGAAAGTTGCACCCCAGTGTGAGGAATAACCCTCAAGCATGGCACACCACTAGATAAAGATAGCGCAACTGACACTACAACTGGCAACTGCAACTGTAAATGGAAACCAAAACCACAACTACAACTGCGACTGCAAATGGTAACTACAACTAGCAACTGGAAACTGGCACTACAACTGGAAACTGGCACGAAGCAATTGGGAAATGCGCACTAGAAGAGGAGAGCTGATGAGATGTGTAATAATGAAATGAAATTGCCTTGATTTATACTAGTCAAGTCACCTTATTCTACTGGCAGGGCTCACTTGTCATTTTTTTTCTTTTGTTTCTTTTGCAAGTGTTTCTTCAATGCCTCAATGGATCCAACTTGATCTTCTTGTTCTTTTTGGATTCTTCTTCAATGGTTTTCTTTGTATTTTCTTATGGAGAATGACTGCCCAAAGTTGCAAAACTTCAACAAAGATGAGGCATACACTGAAGGTAGATGAGACTTGTGAATCAAATGGGACCCAAATAAAAGTGAATCTCTACTATCTCGTGATAGGTGACATGGTTATTAAGGCCTATTTAAAATATCTCACCTCTATGGAAGTTGTGGAGCATATCAAGCCCCCCCCAAAAAAATATTATGGATTGACTGGACAAGTAAACATTGAAAAGTGGTTTGTTAATCATTACAAAATGGTTTTTCAAGCACAAAGAATAATGGAGAAACTAAAGGTGGCCAGGTGGATCTGTATTAATGTAGTCTTGAGACATCGATATAAGAACAAAATAATGCATGTAATCAATGGATAATTTTGGATAAATTAATGGCTTCTCTTAAAGATGTTTTTTTATGAAAAAACACATATAGGAGAAGATATATTTTCATGCAAATTTTATAAATCCACTTAGGATTTGTGGACCCTAATATCCTCCAACTATACAAAGAGGTTGTTCAAACAAGTACACTTGGTATTTGTATCAATAAAGGGTTGATAAATTTCTTTCTAAATATAAGAGACCCAAATATTATCGCAATATGGAGGTCAATAACTCTTATGAATGTCTCATACAAATTCTAGCAAAAGCGCTAACATTATAGGTGAATCACATTCTACCAAAAATCATTAGGCCACAATAGACAAGGTTTATCATAGGTCAATTCATTCTAGCTAATGTCATTACAGTTTGGTAAGGTATGGAATGGGCCCACAGCCAATGCCTATGATTTGTATTCATCAAGATTGATTTTGAAAAATCCTATGACCGGGAAAAGTGCAATTTCTTCCTTGCCATGTTGAAAGTTCTTGGATTCGACCCTTTGTTTATAAAATTTCTCAAAACCCTATTTTATGAAAAAGTGGCATGCCTTTCTCTTCACTAAGTAAAATTAGAGGAAATAGGCCTCTTCCACTACATCCTCCAATGATGCCCTTTCTCTCTAGCCCTTTATATTATGGTTATCAAATCCCTTAGCTACCTCATCCATGGCAGAATGACTCAAGGAATTATCTAATCCATTCCCCTTCCTCATTGAGATGAAGGTCAATTTGTAAATGAGAAATTTGCAAATGACTCTTTTTTTACTATCCTTGAAGAGAAGAAGTCCTTAAAAAACACCATGGACTACTTGGAGCTATTTTGTGAAGCTTAGGGATCAATATTGTAGATGGATAAGACTCAATGTTATCACTAAAACCAATAGGAAATACCAAAGTGAATGGTATTCTAGTGATGGACATGGCTTTAACTTGGGAATATGTTTAAATTCTTGGGAATTTATTTATCCTTTGAAGCTCTCCGAAGGAGTTATGGGAAGAAGTGGTGTTAAGAGTATCAAACAAAATTGAAAAATGTATTACAAAACCCTTTTCTCTCATAGGAAAATTTCAAATTTATACCAATATTCTTGTAGCAATGCATGTGTATCACTAATCATGTTGGGTCCCTTGAACCATTCTTAAGCTAAATAATGAAAACTACTCTAGAAATTTTTGTGAGCTAACTATAATGGGGATAAAATATTCCATAGTACCATTTGGATCCTATATTATAGTCTTAGGGAGAAAGGAGGTGTGGGTATTGTCATCACTTGAACATAGTCCCAAGAATTTTGTGCCAAGTAGATCATTAGATCTGTCAAAGTGAAGGGATCCTAGAAATGATTGTTTCATAACCACCTTACCTAAGGAAATCCCTATGGTTGGAAGATTTAGAGAAACCTTAAACTCCAAGCTTTATTGAACAACCCATATCCCATCCATATAATGTGAACCTTTGTTTACCTAAGCATCAAGAAGGCCCAAAATACCATCAAGCATTATTTGTTGTGGAAAAGTGAGTCATTGAGATATGGGCTCTCCTTCAATTAACATAGTAGATTGTGGTCTTTGATTATTATAGAGGAAGAGAAACATTGGCCAAAGGCCCCTAGTTTTCAAATAAGGGGAAGCTCAAAAAATTCATTAAATCTCCTAGAGACATATATGATTCTCAATATAGATATTGGAAGACCTTTACTCAAGCTCATCCTTCCAATTCCCTCAGCGTGGAAGAGAGACTAGAGATGGAACCAAATGAAGGGATTTATGAAGTACAATCCTTCATATAGATACAAGTGGGTGTCAAAGAGACCTATTTTGTAGGCCAAACTCACCATAGTTTGAAGAATCAAGTCTAAGGAGAAGACTTGGTTGTATTGGGTGCAATCGAATGGAAGTGGTGCTTGAGCCTAAAACATCTTGTTTTGTTTAGTCCTCACTACATGGAATTTTACCCATAATGCAACACGTGTAGCATTTGTGATTAGTAAATCCTAAATGCCCCTTGTGCATTAAGAATAAAACACCAACGAGTTTGTTTTGTTTTATAAACATGCTCAATCAACTGGGAGTGGGCATTTAAGCTTTGCCATTACTCTCAACGAAGATTACCTTGAAGGTCACTCTATTTGGAGATTCTCTCGTATTGACCATTATTTTTTACACTACATGACACTAAATTAGAGTTGAAATGTTATATCATCTCTAGAAAACTAGAAATGAAAGTCTCTTCACTAGCATAGAACACAACATAAGATTTACCTGGTAGGAATGTTCTATAATCTATACCCACCTGCTTCTAGAGATCCAACGATAGACACATAATGTAGAGATGGAAGTAGCTCGCTCATGTGACTTGATGATGTATTAGATCACACACCATGTACCATGAGGAGGGTCCCCCCTTAAGGGAATTTGCATACACACTTGAATCATTCTTGGGCTTCTAGTAGAAATTGTCACCAACATAGGTTACCTAGAGTGGAAAAGAGCATTGAGAAAGAAGACAAAGTGGGTATCTAGAAATATGCCCTTAGCCTTCTTAGTTCAAAATTTTCATATAATTCCTTTGGTAATCTCAGAGCTAGAAAATCCTAAAAATCCCAAACAAAAAAACAATGAAAGAACCCATGAATGAGAACCCATCGTGGTGGATCTTAAACCTATAATTCCTTTGGTAATCTCAAAACTACAAAATCCTAAAAAACCCAAACAAGGAAACAATTAAAAAACCCATGAATGAGAACCCATAGTGGTGGATCTTAAACCTACAATTATGGAGGCCTCCTCCTAAGGATGAAGGCTATCCTCTCGATGTGACTCTGGTTCCTAAGGATGAAGGCTATCCTCTCGATTGGACTCTGGCTCCCATTGAAAATTTATATATCCACTCTCTTTATCCAATTGGCTCATCCTATGTTTATCTCTTTCCTCTTGGGATAGTGTGGCACATTATGACTCTTAAATTTTAATAGTCTTTTGTGGTTGATTTTGATTATATATGTTTTCTTGTGCCTTTCAAATTTAGTGAGATGGATATCTTGTAAACGTCTAAGAAAAATACCTTGTAAATTTAAATGGTGTAAGGGAAAATATGAAGGTAAAAGTGCATGTCCACTCAAACATGGGCTTTGGAATGGTCAGAAAAATGAGAATTCAAGAAGTGAATTGAGTGAAACTGTATAAAAACAATTTTTCATTTTTTCGATAACTTAAAAAAAAAATCCATCTGAACATTATAATCCATGCAAGGATTTTCCTTACCACTTTAACAACGAGTCTCATTAATTTGATACTAATGTTAATTATTTCTCTTACATAATAAATATATTGGTAACAATATCATATTGTTTCCTATATGCTTTGCCAACATTGTTGAATGTGTGGCACTATTTTTTTATTTTGATTTTTTTTTAGCAAATTCTTCATAAATTTTAATTGGATTGTTGCATTTATAAATATTTCTTTAAAATAATGAATGCACATTAAATGAATTGTTTTCTTATCAATAAGGTTAACAATAGTTTTTCAACATGTATTTTCCTCACATAATGGATAATTATTTTTTGTAAATGAGGAAATTGAATAATTATTTTCCGTAAATTACATTGACATAAAAATTAATCATAAGCACAAAAACCTTTTGAAATATGAAGCAATTGTTTTTAGAATTTAAATATATGATCATAATATTCAAAGGTAGAAAGGGTGAAATGATGATTCTTCCTAACATAAAATCATATTTGAACATTGTAAGTAGTGCATATTAGACCATCACGATACATTAATATGTCTACAACATGGGACATCATGATTTAAGTGTTGTGATGGAAATGCAAATGAAGGAAAATGTGTAAGTAATTTATAAATGTGGATTGTGGAATGGTGAGAGGAATGGTAATGTATCAATTGAATTGATTTTGTGTGCATGTTTCTCATGCAAAGTTCAATTAGAATGTTGTATTTATAAATTTATATTTTTAAAATAATTAAATTAAGGGAAGAAATAAGTTCCTAGATATAATTAGGTGTAGTTTAGGTAGTTAAGAGGAGAATTCTTATCTTCCTCACCTAAGTTCAAATATCGCTTCTGACATGTTTTCTCTTTATGGGTTAATTGGGACTGGAAAGGTATTATCAATCTCACTCTCACTTAAGTACTTGTGGTTGGGACAAGATGTTTTCAAACATAAAATAAATTGAGTCTATCTTGGGTGGTTAAGAGGAAAAGTTGTTATCCTCTCCATGATCCAGGTGGGTCTTGATGGCCGTCCACCTTTTCTATTGAATCAACGTGTTCGAGCCTCTGGTTTTGATAAACCATGATATTCACCCTTTTGATGTTGTCATTAAGGGGGAATGTAATGTAATTCCATCTTCATTTTGTTAATTACATCATCATGTGATGATTTCATAGTGGTCTTATGTACATGCTTACAGGGTTAATCCATCGAATCCCATCAGAACTCTGTAGTTAAGCGTGGTTGTGTTAGAGTAGTACTGGGATGGGTGACCTTTCGGGAAGTCCTAGTGTTTTACATGCCTATGACATTTTGTAAACTTGGACTAATTTATCCCACATGCATTATGGGAATTATTCTCTTCTCACTCTATCATATACAATCGAGGTGAATGAGGTCCTTTGAGAAAGCAATGGAGTGTAATTTAATGCTTGTTGTGATTGAGTGTAGTTGACATCTCTTTCTCTTCATAGATAAGCTACCACCAATCTAGCTAGTTTGTGTTCTACATTATTCTGTTATTTTATTCATTAATAGAAGTTGAATTTCATTGTATTTATGTATTCACTACTATACTTTTGTTCATATCTCATTTTGTTCTCAATATAATGTGAATCACCCCACCTAAATTCAAATCCTATTTGTACGCTTTAAACTAAAATGAAGTGCTCAAAACTTTTTTCGCATGACATGTGGTGTGAAATATGAAATAAATATGAAGTTGGTGTATACTAAGTAGTATTCCAATATGGAGGGACGATCTCTCCTTCATCATAACCCAACCTATATTCTTGAAGCATTAAATCATTTTTTTCCCATATAAAACCATCTTCAAGAACAAGCCTAGCATTTGCGATCTCCCGTAATCTTTCCATGATGCTTATGACATTATCACGTGTAAAATTCAAAGGTGTTGATACAAATAAAATAATTTAATGACCAACAGTTTTACTGTGTGATGGAAATAATCTATGTGAACTTGAAGGGCTGTAAAGGATTAAAGCCAAAAGTGGTTCCTCCATTGAAAAGTTTGAATCCCCTACGACTTTATCTTCAACATGCCTCTAACCAAGCGACCATAGTTGGAGATGAACATATTGTTGGCATTAGTTCATTCCTATGTAAACCTTATAGCCAAATATACGCATTGTGTTGTTGGAAGAATGGTCAAATTTCCACAATCATTGGAATTCCTCTCACTTGGCATTTTATCTTGCCTCTCATCTCGCATTCCTCTATGTTCAAAACCATTAATTTACCCATATTTTTTTGTCTTCTGGAAATGTATTCGAGTTTTCATCATTCTATGGGTTTGAATCTCAAGGATTTGGTATGCTTCATTATTGAAGCCCGATGTACAATGTGAGGATAGCGATCATGATGTAGAAAATCCATATCTCGAGCTGCTCCAATTATTATTTTCAATCAAGCACTCCATTCTAGAGTTGAATATGTTTATTTAGGGTATTGAAAATGTTATAATAAACATTAAAATCATAACTAAGTCGGCTTAAACGATTCCATGAGAAGTTAAATTCCATGGGTGCATTTTTATGGTATTTGAAGTATTTTAATTAGCAAGAAAACCTGTTGGATTGTGAGGAGAAATTGGTCGAAAAAATGCATTCTCTTGTCTCGAGTGTGGGTGTGGTGCTCAATGGAAAAGAGAATTATCCATAATGGTAAAGGAAGATTTATCATACCCGGATATTCAATGATCTTTGTGATGGTGATACCAAACCTACAGTAGATAAAGAGCTTGTCATATGGACAAATAAAGATAATAAAACATATGCCTTGATTGTTTCTTTTGTAAGTGAATAGGTGGGTCTTCACATCAAATATATCAAATATTCTTGGAGTACTTTGAAGAAGTTGAAAGATTTGCACAATTCACATTAAGAATTGTGTTTAACAACACAAGTATTCGAACAGAGGACACACACCTTTAGTAACCACTCACACAACTAGATCAAAGATCAACACACCAATGTTTTTACGTGGTGAAACCCCTATGGGGAAACATCCAAGACCCTAGCCAATGTGGCCACTCAAGGCAATCTATTAATGCAAAAGAAAATATATTACATAGAGTTTATAACAATGGATCATCGACAAATGACCCTCCATGCTCTTTAAATAGAGATAATGGATAATCGGGTGTTAAGCCATGGATCAATGTAACCATTAAGATCGAGGAGAAAATGATTCATCAGATCACTCTATGTCAAGAACATATCATGACCATCAGATTACAAATTCATACTAAAGAAACACACTTTAACCTAATGACACATTAGACCAAGTTGATCTTAACTAACTCATAGGTGTCTAAATATCCTAACATCCCCCCTTAAGAACAACTTGGGATACGATTGAAGGATTTACAAAGGTGACTCAATAAGAGAAGGAAGGAGGCATTAGAGTCTATCCCCCCTTAATGACAATGTCCTACTCCTAACATAGATCAAAGTTTGGAAAACTTCGCTTATGTAAGAGACTTTGTGAAAAAATTCTGCAACTTGATCTTCTGTAGGGAAAAATAGAACTTCAATAACTCGATCGTGAATAAGATTTTTGATGAAGTGCATGTGTAGCTTGATGTGTTTGATGCGTTGATGTTGAATTGTATCTTTGGTGAGCTTGATGGCACTCCGATTTTCGCACCAAAGGGTGGTCGGATGCTAGTGGTCGAATCCAAACTCTTAAAGGATCTGTCGAAGCCACAAGGCTTCTTAACTTGCATTAATCGATGCTCATTACTCTGTTTCTGTTGAAGAAAGAGTAATAGGATGTTATTTCTTACAAGCTCAAGTGACAGGTCCATAACCAAGGCTGAAAACATAACCTACAATAGACTTCCAATCATCAGGATCGTTGTCCCAATTTGAATCAGTGAAACAAACCAACAAGGGAGTCCTCCTTGAACTATAATGTATCCCAAATTGAACTATACCCTGGACATACCAAAGTATCCTTTTAGTTTATTTCCAATGGTTTTCATGGGTTATTTTCATATACTAGGAAACAAGACCAACAACAAAGGAAATATTAGGACAGGTATGAGTCAAATATAAGAGGCTACCAACTAACTGATAGTACAAGGTGGCATCAACTTCGGGAGAAGTACAAGTGGAAGCAAGTTTTATTTTAGAATAAAAGGGAGAAGGGGATGGTTTAGAATCATCCATGTGAAAGAAGGTCACAAGCATACTTAGACTGGGAAAAAAAAGATTTCTTCCTTGGTTTTCAATACTTGGAGGCTAAGGAAATAATGCAAATAGCCTAAGTCTGTCATTTCAAATTTATTTTTAAGGCTAGATTTCACATGGATTAAAAGTTTAGGGTCACTACTAGTGAGGATAAGGTCATCAACATAAATAACACATATTATGAGATATCTTCCTACTTTCTTGGTATAGACATTGGGATCAAAATGGCATCTAGAAAAGTAGGTGTCAAGAAGAAAGCTACCCATTTTGTCATACCAAACTCGAGGAGCTTGCTTAAGACGATAAAGAAATTTCTTAGGGTGAAAAACAAGGATGGAGTCATTATGGACATAGCCAGAAGGTTGTTCCATGTAGATTTGTTAGTGAAAATCCCCATGCAAGAAGGAATATTTTACATCCATCTGATGGACTTCCCATTTATGTAAGGAAGCAAGGGATAGAACAAGGCAAATGGAATTCATTTTGGCGATGAGGGTAAATGTTTCATTATAGCCAATTCCTTCAACTTGAGAGAACCCTTTAGAAACTAACCAAGCCTTGTGTCATTCAAGACTTCCATCTGATGCATGCTTAGTTATTGATCCAGATTATTTTCGGCACGAAATGAGAGCGGAGATATAATAAGGAAATGCACAGAGATATTGCAGATATTCGATAATATAACAGAAATATATCAGAGATGCAACCATAAACACAGATATACAGTAATACACGATTTCTATTAATTGGAGAAATGTACAGAGACTGTAAAAATACAGAGTGAAAGACTTGCTAGAATGGTGGAAGCTTATCTCTGAGAAGAGATGTGACGGCTACTCGCATTCGCAAGAAGATCATTACAATGAGGCTCTGAAGGCCTTTTTACAATAAACGGGAATTCCAAAAGTCCTAGACATCCAAAAACCTAACCCTAGGAGATGAAGCGCCAAAAGTCATGTGGGCCCCGTTTGGGTAAGTTGGTACATCAACTTCCCGGGGTCGTAACTTTTGCATACGATCTCCGTTTTAGGCGTGTGATAGCTCGTTGGAAAGGTATTGTCGAGGAGATTCATTTTGGGGGCTCAATCATGCCTTTATCTATCATTGAGAACCTCTATCTCGAAAAACCTTCATTTGGACCCTCAAAATGGCCTCGGAAGTTAAAACCTGCTAAAAATAGTAAATTGTCAAAATGGCCAGAAAACTGTTTTAAGCCATTTGAAAATGGTGGGTGGCCACCGATATCCACCTGGATCAGTTATGTACACCCATTTACATCTGACAAGTTTTCTTCCTTTCAGAACAGGTACAAGATCCCAAGTATCGTTTTCCATTAAAGAGAGATACTCTTCATTCATTGTTGTGTCCCAATCTGGATGACCTGAAGCTTCTGAAAATGCTTCTATATCATGAGTCTCTAAAACTTGAGCCAAAAGAGAATAGGCTCACTGGAACTGTGAACGTGTCTGATGTTGATCTAAAGGATCACCGACAAGATCACCAGTTGTTTCTCATGTTGTACGGACTCATCTTGGAAGCGATGGTGCTAGTGTAGATTCATGTTCAATTGACTCATCTAGAGGAAGGTGAGTAGGCAGAGGTGGATTTTCATCCTCACTGTAATCATCTAAAGAAGAAGAAACTCGAATAGGAACAAAAGATGGCATAAAATTTGAAGATGGAACAAATGCCGAATTAGGCTTGCAGGCTAAGATATTTTCATCAAATTTAACATCTCTTCTAATAATAATTTCATTGGAATGAGGTTGAAGAAGTCTGTAACCTTTGACAGCTTCATATTATCCAACAAAAATGAAATTCTCACTTTTAGGCTGCAATGCTTTCCTTTTCTCATCGAGAATGTGGGTCCATGCTATATTACCAAATACACGAAAGTGGATTACATCTGGCTTAATGTTAGTCCATGTTTCTTCCAGTGTTATATTTTTTAAATCCTTTGTGGGAGTGTGATTTACTATATAATTGAACAATTGATGGTTTCAACCCAATAATTAAGACGTAATCCCTCATATTGGATCATACAATTAGCCATTTATTTTAATATGTGATTCTTCTCTTAGAAACACCATTTTGCTTTGGTGTATATGGAACGATGTGTTTCATTTGAATGCCTTGTGCAATGTAGTGACTTGTAAATTTATTGTTCATATATTCGCCTCCATTATCTGTTATTAACCTTTGAAGTTGATGTCCAAATTGTTTTTCTATAAGGTCCTTGTAGGCCAAAAACTTGTCAAAAAATTTGCTCTTAAGTTTTAATAAGTAAAATCAAGTGCATATAGAGAAGTCATCAATGAAATTTAAGAAATACTTGCACCCAAATAAAGAAGGAGAAGAAAACGGACCACACAAAACACTATAAACAAATTGCGGCATTCCAAGAGGCACGTTTTTCAAAATTGTCTCAATGATGTTTGTTAAGAACACAACCGGAATAAACACCATCTCTGCAAGAAACAAGAGGAATACTAGTCACCATGTGATGATTACATAATTGTTACAATGAACAATAGTTTAGATGACCAAACTGTTCACACCAAATTTTTCGCAAGTCATCATTATGAGAAACAAAAAATTATGGAAAATACGATGACTCAAAGTTGTCAAACTTATACAACCTGGTAATATCATCAATAATTACAGTTGTTGGGACATGCTTAGGATCTTTTAAATCCTTTATTACAACTTGGTGAGGTGAAAACTCTATGATTTTACCTTCACCTGAATGAGTGATCTGATATTCTAATAGTAGGTTGTAGGAAAGACTTGGAACACATAATACATCATTGGAATGACCATTATCTACCTGAATTCTTCCATACCCTACAACACTAAGAGATCTATCATCACCAACAAATATTTTCTTGGTGTTACATTTATTAAGAGTAGAAAAGATGGATTTATCCTTAGCCATATGATAAGATGCTCCAAAATCAATAAGCCACTCATTAGAAGAAGAAATAGAAGTTGTATTGAAGGAGAAACAAGAAGAAGAAAGTGCATGTCCATGAGAAGAAAAAGAAGAATCAATATTGATGTTGTGCTTCTTCATTGTTGCTTCTATGACTTTCATCTTTTTAAAACATTTACACTAGACATGACCATCTTCCCCACAAAATTTACAATGTCTTTCAGTATTCTTACTTTTGTATTTTTCTCCTTTGTCAAATTAGGAGCAGAAGCTAGTGGAGAGGGATTTGGACCCTTATTTTGCTTGTTGTTGTGACGAGGATGTTGCTTCTTGTTCTTGGATTTATCTTTCTAATGGACCACTAAGGCTTTGTTCGACGTACCTACAGTGCTGATCAATCCAATTTGCACAACCTTATCTTGCTCTTGAATCAGAGCATCACAAAAAGACTCAAGAGAGGGTTCTTTATAAGCACTCCCTAGATCTTCTCTAGTGGCATAAAAAGTAGATACAAAAACAAAGTATGCATTACCAATATTGGCAAGAATAACGCATATGCATCAATCTTCCTTCAATCTAGTTTGCAGTCTATACATAAAATTCTAAGTGTTTTGAACTTAGATAATTATTATTCAATGCAAGAAAAAACATTGGGACTTAAAGTCGTTAACTGATTTTCTAACTAGTGGACTCGAATGTGAAATTTATGCCATTTTGAAAAAAGGCATAAATGGTAACCGAAGATCCAAGTGGCAAGTAGAAGTTGGTCCATGTGGTGATGCTCCTCCTTATCTAACTTTGCCTATAATATCACTTTTAAATAAGTTACTTATGAAGTGACTCACTTTTATATAACAAGTGAGAATCACTTTTACAATGAAGTTACTTTATAAATCAAAGTTACATGCAAAACAAATAGCTTAAAATAAAATATTAAAGTTGTTAAATAGTTATTCACTTTTGTAATTAAGTAAAATTCACTTTACAATGAATGCATGGACTTTTTTGAAAAAAAGTAAAAAAAAAAGAGACTTGAACTCAAAACCTCTTACTTAATAAAGAAACTTTTAACCAAGTGAGCTAGTGCAAAATGTTGAAATAATGTAACTGCGAAGAGTATTCTAATTATTATTGATGTATTATTCATTAGATCAATCCCGTATTGCGGATTGATAATGTCGGGTATTGTAAATGACCAAATCCCCTTTTGTGGATTGGTCAAAACATAATTGTAATAGGCATAATAAGAAGTCGTCCCTAGAATATATTAAAGGTGGTTATAACCACCCATAAGAAGAAGTCGGACCTGCCAGTGAAAAGACAGCTCCGTCCACACGTGCCAGAGTTGTATAAATAAGGAGGCTAGCGCCTCATTTAGACACACACTCACTTGTTCATCAAGTAGCAAATTCAGAGTTGCAGTTGAAGAAGGAAGAAGAGAGACAAAGAGGTGCATTACTAGGAGAGGACTTTATGTATTTGTTTGAGTTATCTCTTGGCATTGTATTGGCTATCTATATTAAGGAAGTTTTGCTGGATTTTCTCTGCCATGAGGGTTTCCCCAAATAAATGATGTGTCTTTTGTGATTGTGTATTTCTCAGTGATCCTATCTATGCTATTGTTATCTAGTGAAATGAAAATAACTCTAATAATAGCTTAAACCTTAACATGGTATCAGAGCTAAATCGAAGAGAGCATATTTCACAAGAGAAAGTGAAAAACATCAATGTTGTCGTACATGCAAATTAGGTTTTTTTGTTGATAAAGTATTTCAGCCCCAAAACTATCTAGAAAAGTGTGCCCTTCCTCAAGGATCACTTTGGCATCCTTAGCGCAACTTTTCGGTGGCTAGATCTCCTAGAAAGTGAAACCCTAGTTTTCAAAAAGTACCAGAAGTACCAGAAAACCAGAGTACCAGAAGTACCAGAAGTACCAGAAGTACTAGAAAACTGGAAGCACCAGTCCAAAAATCCGCAGATCAAGTTTGGAGGGATAAAAGTTGGATTTTCTAAGATCTAAACACACCAGGTTGCTCGCCTCAGCCAAGCGCACCTCCTGGTAAGTTCAGAATTTAATTTTGAGCATTTTCATTTTTGGTCATTTTCCTAAGCTCCAGGTAAAAGATGTCCACAAGCACTAAGCTTGTTGACAAGCTGGAAGGTGTAAAAATTTTTTGTGCCTGGAAGTATAGGATTGGTCTCATTCTTGAAGAGAATGACCTAGCAAGATTTGTCAAAAAATAAGTTTCGGAACCCGACGATGCTGCAGATAAAGCAAAGCACCAAAAGGACACGATCAGGGCCAAAATAATCATTGCAGATTCAATCAAAGATCACTTGATCCCTTATGTGTCATCAAAGAAGAATCTAAAAGAAATGTTTGATTCCATAAATAGACTATATGAAGGAAAGAACATAAAACGAAAGATGAATCTAATAACTCAGCTCAAGAATACACGGATGCAGAGAG
This sequence comes from Picea engelmannii, assembly GCA_009831015.1. Lineage (NCBI taxonomy): Eukaryota > Viridiplantae > Streptophyta > Pinopsida > Pinales > Pinaceae > Picea > Picea engelmannii. The sequence continues at coordinate 332,365 of ML788179.1, read as the reverse complement.
GAGAATCAATCCAAGAATATTTCTCCAGAATATTCCAATTCAAAGAACAACTAGAAGAAATAGGAGATGTTATAGACGAAGATGAACTTATAATGACAACCCTTAACGGTCTCTCAATATATTGGGATGCATTCATCCAAACCATTTGTGCAAGAAATGAGAAACTAAAATTTGACGGTCTATGGGAAGAATGCATTCAAGAAGAATCAAAAGTAGATAACTGAGAGGCTTTACTATAAAGAGATGAAGATCAAGCCCTAGCTACCCACACTAAAGGAGGAAGAAAGAAGTCGTACTTCCAAAAAGAAACTCATAAAGAGTCTCATCCCCCAAAAAAATCTCAACCAAAGAGATTCCAGAAGAAAGGACAAGGAAAGGAAATAGATTACTCATCTGTCCAATGATACCATTGTGACAAGATGGGACATATTGCGAGACATTTTCTAGCTAGACAAGAAGAATACAAGAGAAAAAATAAAAGACATCATTCTCATGTAGTTGAAGATGAAGAGCCACCTGGAAAGATGTTAAGAGAACAAATTAAAGACTATGTCTTAATCTCGCCCCTCTCAGGATCGGTAACACTTGGAGATGACACTTGGCTCATTGATAGTGGTGCTTCCAAGCACATGATAGGTCAAAGAGATATTCTCTCTTGCATTTAAGAAAATAAGTTTTCTCAGAAACTTACACTTGGAGATGATTATGAATACCCTATCAAGGGAGTGGGAGAATCAAACTACAAGCTTAACTCAGGGAATTCAATGAAGATGAAGGACGTACTCTATGTACCAGGTTTGAAAAAGAACCTACTCTCCATATCAGCTTTAGAAAAGAAAGGCTTCAAAGTTGCCTTTATAGATGGAGAATTTCTTATGTGGGCCAAAGGAGAAACCATGAAAGAAACAATCGTCATTGGAAAAGAAGAAGGTGGCTTGAATAAGCTAAAGGGTCACTTAGAAGCATCCATGACCCATGCCATTGAGAATCCATGTGAACTTTGGCATAGAAGATTATCCCACATCAACTACAAGGCATTACCATACGTATGCAAAGAAGTCACAGGTATACCACAACTCAAGGTTGACCATGAAGGCGTGTGCAATGGATGTGCACAAGGGAAGAACATCAAGAACCCTTTTTCGAAGAGAGACAACAAAGCAGAAGGAGTCTTAGAACTCATTCATTCAGATGTATGTGGCCCAATGACATCATCCTCCATTAGTGGGTATGTATACTATGTATCCTTTATTGATGATTATTCTCATAAGACCTGGGTTTAATTTTTGAAATCAAAAGATGAAGTGTTCAGTAAATTCAAGGAATTCAAAGCCTTGATAGAGAATCTTTCTGAAAGAAAGATCAAAGTACTCAAGTCAAATAATGGAGGAGAATACACCTCAAAAGACTTTGTAAACTATTTCAAAGATGTTGGGATTAAGAGGGAGCTCACCACTCCTTACAATCCTCAACAAAACGGTGTGGCAGAAAGAATGAACAGAACGATAATGGAAGCACTGAAGACCATGATCCATGATCAAGATCTTCCAATGTGCTTATGGGCAGAAGTAGCAAAAACAACGATATATGTACAAAATCGATTGTCCCATAGTGCACTTGTGTTCAAGGCCCCGAAAGAGATGTTCTTCGGAAAGAAGCTAGAGGTAAGACATCTCAAAATATTTGGCTACCCAATATTTATACATATTCCTAAAGAGAAGAGAAACAAGCTGGAACCCTCAGGAAAGAAGGGAATATTTGTGGGATACTGTGAGGCCTCCAAAGCCTTCAAGATTTATATACCAGGTCACAATCACATTGAGATCAGCAGGGACGTGACCTTTGATGAATATGCAGCACTCAATAAATCAAGAAGATGTCAGATTGAAGAAGTATATGAAGAGGAACATGTATCTCCCAGAGTTGCAGAATCAATGAGGGAGGTTCCCATAGTTGCAGAACCAGTGAGGGAATTCATAGCTTCCCTTGATGAGGAAATTCTAGAAGATCATGACATAGCATAATTTCAAGAACCTCCTCAGATGACGATCTCCCATAAGAGAAATCCTGCTTGGGCTAGGGAGCTTATTCAATATGGAGAGATGTATGGAGTTCCCGAAGAAGCCACGAGACAAGTGAAGAGACCTAATCCATTCTCTAGTTATATGGCTTTGATGTGTGATCTCATAGAGAAGGAGCCTACCTTATTTGAAGAAGCCATTTAGAAGAAAGAATGGGCAGATGCCATGACATAAGAATACCAATCCATAATAAAGAATGAGGTATGGGAAATAGTTTCCAGACCGAAGAGCAAGGATTTGGTATCTTCCAAATGGTTCTTCAAAATAAAACATGCTACTGATGGAAGTATTGAGAAGTATAAAGAAAGATTTATCGCTCGTGGCTTTTCACAAAAGGAAGGCATTGACTATGAAGAGACATTCTCTCTTGTAGCCAGATACACTTCAATTAGAACCATCATAGCCCTTGCAACTAAGATGAAGTGGAAGTTGCACCAGATGGACGTAAAAACAACTTTCCTAAATGGTGTCATCGAAGATGAAGTGTATATAGAACAACCTCAAGGATTTGAAGTTGAAGACAGGACGACTCATGTCTGCAAGTTGAAGAAGGATCTGTATGGGTTGAAGCAATATCCTGGAGCTTGGTATGGAAGGATAGACATTTTTCTGACGAGCTTGGGCTTTACCAAGAGTAAAGCAGATTCTAACCTCTACTTCAAGGTTATGAATGATGAGTCGGTGATATTGTTGTTGTATGTGGATGACTTATTCTTAACTGGAGAAGAAAAGATCATCACCGAATGTAAGAAGAAGATCACTTCAGAATTTGAGATGAAAGACCTTGGCCTAATCTATTATTTCTTAAGTCTTGAGGTATGGCAGAGTCCAGAGAGAATCTTCCTTAACCAAGGGAAGTATGCAGTCGAAATATTGAAGAGATTCAACATGTTGGAGTGCAAGTCCATGAATACACCCATGGAAACGAAGTTGAAGCTATTGGTCGACACTTCTTCATAATTGATTGATGTCACGCTGTATAGACAAATCATTGGATCGCTGATGTACTTGATGAACACCAGATCAGATATTTGTTTTTCCGTGAACACCTTGAGTCAGTTTCTGGTAGAACCCAGACATGTTCACCTGGTTGCTGCAAAACATGTGATGAGGTACTTTAAGGGTACATTAGATTGTGGTCTCAGCTATGATGGAGATCATGATTTCACACTGAGTGGGTACACTGATTCAGATTGGGTTGGAAGTGTCCTTGACAGGAAGATCACTTTAGGATGTTGTTTCAGTTTGGGATCATCCATGATCTCATGGCAAAGTAGGAAGCAATCAAGTGTTGCTCTCAGTACAGTGGAAGCAGAGTACATTGCCGCATGTTCTGCCAGTTGTGAAGCTATATGGATTTGTAAGTTGTTGACTGGTCTATTCTACCTAGAGATGGAAGCAACCATGATTCTATGTGATAACCAGAGCTACATAAAGATGACAGAGAATCCTGTATTTCATGATAAGTCGAAACATAGAGATCCGATACCATTACATATGTGACATGGTGCAGAGAGGAGCCATAAAGCTCCAATACGTTAGCACATATGAACATGTTACCGATGTGTTGACCAAGCCTCTATCTCGAGTAAAGTTTGAGCACTTTCGAGATAAGCTCGATATAGTTTGAAATGACCTCCCTCGATAGGGGGAGCAGTGTTTTGATATGCCATCCCAGTGCTGCGCTTCCAGCTGAATTGTTGTGTCGAGATGCTAGCCTAGTGTTGTGCTTCCAACTTAATTTTTGTGTCGAGATGCCAGCCTAGTGTTGTGCTTCCAGCGTAATTGTTGTGTCGAGATGCTATCCTAGTGTTGTGCTTCCAGCTTAATTGTTGTGTCAAGATGTCGACCGAGTGTTGTGCTTCTAGCTTAATTGTTGTGTTGAGATGCCAGCCGAGTGTTGTGTTGCCAGCTTAATTGTTGTGTTGTGATGCCAACTTAATTGTTGTGTTGAGATTCTAGCTTAATTATTGTGTTGCGATTCCAGCTTAATTGTTGATGATGTGCCAGCCTTGTGCTGTGATGATGTGCCAGCCTCATGATGTGATGATGTGACCATACTCGTGTTGTGATGATGATGTATTAGTTTTATACTAATTCATATTGATGTAGATGATGATTTCATTCCATTGAGAATGACGATGTTGCTGATGAGAAAAACTTCCGATGATTTATAGATATGCCAGTCAGTGTTCTAAGATGTTTTCCTCTCACTCACCTGATGTTGTTGATGGTGATGTTCTCTCTCTCGCCTGATGTTGTTGTAGAATACCCTTCTTGTTAAGGGGGAGTGTTGAAATAATGTAACTGTGAAGAGTATTCTAATTATTATTGATATATTCTTCATTAGATCAATCCCCTATTGTGGATTGATCATGTAAGGTATTGTAAATGACCAAATCCCCTTTTGCAGATTGATCAAAACATAATTGTAATAGGCAGAATAAGAAGTCAGCCTCATAATATATTAAAGGTGGTTATAACCACCCAAAAGAAGAAGTTGGCCCTGCCAATGAAGACACCTCCGTCCACACGTGCCAGAGTTGTATAAATAAGGAGGCTAGTGCCTCAGTTAAACACACACTCACTTGTTCATCAAGGAGCAAGTTCAAAGCTGCAGTTGGAGAAGGAAGAAGAGAGAGAGAGGCACATTCTTGGGAGAGGAATTTATGTATTTGTTTGAGTTATCTCTTGGCATTGTATTGGATATCTATATTAAGGAAGTTTTGCTGGGTTTTCTCCCCCATGAGGGTTTCCCGGGATAAATGATGTGTCTCTTGTGATTGTGTATTTCTCAGTGATCCTATCTATGTTATTGTTATCTAGTTAAATTCAAAGAACTCTAATAATATCTTAAACCTTAACACAAAACACATTATAATCTTTAGAAGGAGGATTGAGGGTGTTGTTGTTATTGTTGTGGAAGACGATATCGGAGTGTGTGCTCAATAAAAAAATTATTTCATGCATTCACACACACAAAAAAATTCACTTATTGACAGAAACAAGGGGTTAGATCTCAATTAGCTTACCTAGAAAATGCAAGTTTTCTCTTCATTTCTTATTTACCAAGATCACACAAAGCACATGACAAAGAGCATACGCAAACAAGAAAATATTTTCCGCTCTTTTTATTTATTTATCAAGATCGCATAGAGTGTAGCACAAAGAGCATACGCGGACTAAAAAGAGTAACAACCCATAAACAAAAACAAAAAGATGAAATATTATCTATGCAATAAAAAATTAAAAAGGGCGTATTTAGGATTTATGCCTTCAGATCTGACTAAAATGGTCATATCTTGGGAAAACATTAACCTTTTCAAGTGAAATGAAAAACATTCCTAACAGAAATAATCACTCTAGATGCAATGGAATGGTCCTCTCAACCCATAAATGTAAGGAAATGTATAAACCATAGATGCGGAAACACAACGTCAAGATCTTGATCTACAACAAGAGAGGATCTTCAAATGCACTTTGATACCATGTTCGAAAACACAAGTATTCCAACAGAGGATGAACACTTTCAGTAACCACTCAAATAACCAGATCAAATATAAACACATTGATGTTTTTACATGGTAAAACCCTTGTGGGGAAACATCCACATCCCCAACGAACATGGCCACTTGAGGCAATTTATTAATGCAAAAGAAAATATATTACAAATATTTTCTCACAATCGATCATTGAAAAATGATCATCCATGCTATTTAAATAGATATCATGGACCAATCGGGTTTTAAGCCACAAATCAATGTAGTCGTTAAGATCGAGGAGAACATCAGTCGTCAAATCACTCTATGTCGGGAACATATCGTGACCGTCAAATTACAAATGCATACTAAGAAAACACACTAAGAAACACACTTTAACCTAATGACACATTAGTCCAAGTTGATCTTAACTAACTCCTAAGTGTATAAATATCCTAAAAAATTGGAGCTAATTCAATTGTTGATGAAGTTTTTCAACCTAGAGATGAAGGATAATGATCACATGGATTTAGCATATAAAATTAAATCCATTTTGCATGATGATGATGTTACTAGTGTGAAGATAGTAATTTCCATTACAACATTCATCAAGGCGTTCTATCCCACATATTCACACTATCTTAAATCACTTCAAGCTAGTGACCAATTGAAGTCCCTTGATTTTGACTCTTTGGTGGATAAAATTGCAAAATGTGAAAAGGATTTCAGGAAGAATATAGCTCAGACCACTAGGAAGACTATTGTCCTTCCTCAAAAAGATAAAAATCAATCACATGATTCTTCTAGAGGACAATGTAGTAATAGAGGACGTGCAAAGAATAATTTTAGAGGTAGGGGGTAGGCATAATAAAGGTGAGAGATCTAATATTCACTATGTTCATTGTGGTAACAATGGACATAAAGAAAATACATGTAGCATCCCATAGGATAAGATAAAATACTAGCAAGAAAAAAATGAAGAAAAATGTAAATCTCCCGAGTCCATTCATTTTGTTGTTGCCCATTTTAATATTGGCATAAATGAATATTTTTTCAAAACTTCATTTGATTCTTGGAGAGATACATAGTTGATTGACACTAGTGCTACTTGCCACATGACATTCCAGAAGATTTCTTTGAAGAATTGAATAACAATGTAGAGTTTGCATTGCAATTTGCAAATAGATCCAATCTCAAACCTACATGAATTGGCACCATCAAGCTCAAATTGTTTGGATTCCCAAATTTATTTTACATGATATTCTCTATCTTCTTGAGTTGTAGAGGAACTAGTTGTCTCTTGTGCACATTAGACATAAAGGTCATTTCATTCACATGTTTGATGGAAAATTTGAAATAATGAGGTCTTCCAATAACATGGTTGTCATGGAAAGATGGGAGGATGACAAATTATTGAAGCTAAAAGGGACATCTACACGGGCACATAATTTTGCATACCTTTCTCACTATGATGAAGGTACTTTATCTTCTAGTCTCTCATGGCATACTATCTCACATCAACTATGATAGTCTTCGTATCTTGAAGAAAAATGGTGTTTCTGGTTTACATACCATTCCAAGGAATTTGAAGTAGTGTAAGGCTTACATCCTTGGTAAACATAGCAAGCAATGTTTTCATGACTCCACTTCAAGAGCATGTAGAAAGCTGAAGTTGATACAATGTTATTTGTGTGGCCCCATTCCTATTGAATATACTTATGGTAATAAATATATCATGGATTTTACAAATGATTACATTGGGATGTGGTGGATTTATTTGTTGAAACATAAATCTCAATCATTTGAAACATTTACAAATTTTCATGTATGGATTGAAAATGAAGCACAATCTAATATTAGCACTCTTCATAATGATAATGGAGGGAAATATACTTCTATTGAGTTTGAAATTTGTGTTCTCTAACATGGAATCAAGAATCAAATCATTGTTCCATATAATCCTTGTTAGAATGGTGTAGCAGAAAGAACGAACATGACAATCTTGAATATGGTACGTTCAATGTTATTTTTCAAGAATGTGAAGTTGATGCTTTGGGATGATGCAGTTCTATGTGCAATGTATGTGAGAAAAAAAATTCCATCTCATTCTCTTGGGAACAAGACTCCTTATGAAATGTGGTATGACCAATTCCTTCACATATATTGGGACCGATGTGCCCAAACCTCTTTGGTGGGCCCCTTCTCTTAGTCGCTTTCACCCCATGCTTCACCTGATGCTTGGGAAATCCCCTTGGTGTGTTCACGCACCGAAGTTTCCCACTTTCCCAACTAGTGTGACTCTTAGGTGCTATAGAAACCCAAAATTCTATCTCCTTGAGGACTTGGGCGATATTTCATGTGCCCTTCTAGCTAAGTACCTTAAAGTATCCCACACCTCAAGTAGTTGTCATCCCCAACAACATCCAAAAATATTACAATCACCAAGTCTTTGTTTGAACTCATGTCCCCATCACAACTAGGTCTTCTAGAAACCCCAAGTTTTTTGCCAACTTGAAACCCTAAATTCTACCAAACAGGAAACCCCAAGTTTCCAACTCACGTTGAAATCATCCACAACCTATGCAACCATCCACCCTTCCCTCTACCCAAATTTGTGTGCAAGCAATCCATCTGCTACGTTGGAAAGACATATCTTCCCCAACTCTATCCACAATGTCCAAGTTTCCACTATCTTGCTGCGATGATCATACTTTGTTTTGTTGTTGTTGCAACCTCAATAAAAAATTCAAAAATATCTAAGTGTTGAACTCCCATGAACTAACTTCTATGTCCATACTTGAACCAATTATGCCATGTCTCCACACATTGATATCCCCATTGTCTTGGATTGATTGGGTAGCTAGTCCAAGTGTCGTGTCCAAATCACGAGAATGAAATTCTTCATGCCAAAACTTAGTCTTTTTTGTCGGATCTCCATCAATTCGTCCAACAATAAGGACTAAGGAAAGTGTCCACCTTTTCCTCACTATTGTTTCCATCATCCAATCTTTGTAAAGGAGATCATCCATAATGTCTAAGTGTTGGAATTTAAATCTACTGGCATGTTTGTAATTCGATCTATTAGTCATGCTCCCATGCACTAACTCTCCAAGTGTTGAACTATCACGTTCATTCCTTAAGAATGCACAACATGCCTAAAAATTGGTCACTTCCTTCCACAATTCAGTCCTTCCACACAACAACCTCATACCAAGGCAAGGTCACCCCTCACCATGTTGCACTATGAAGTCACCCCAAACCAAATTCATCTATGCAAACATGACTTCACGACCCAGATCATGGTGCAATTATCCAGTCTTCTACAGCCACAAATAGTCTGCATCACATCCAAGTCTCCGAAGAATCAAGGGAAATCACTGTGCATCTATACATCCAACCAATTCTTCCCTTGTGAATCAAACTATGATCAAGTCCACAAGTCTGGCTTCCTTGGTCAAATTCTCCCCATCTTTGTCTACATCTTCGGATATGAAATGTCCCATATGCTCCAAGAACCACATGTTCAGACAGTATTTTCCCCATTACTTCATCAAACAATTATGTTGTTGTGTCTACCTCTCTAAGCTTCGAAATGGTTAGGCTTCACCATTAACCATGCTTCCCAAAGAAAGATAAACACCCATGCCTAATTAATTTCTTCATGCTACAATATGCATGTCCAAACAATCCTCCAAAGTAAGAAAAGTCCTCAACTCACTTCCTTTCGTTGATTCAACCCTCCACAAGTCAAAATCTATGATGAGTGTGTCCAACACACCTACACTCCTCAAACATCCCAACGAATTGTCCAAAGTGCTCAAAGTAGAAAAAGTCACCTCAAAGAATTTCCATTCCTTAGGCATGTCTAAACCAATACTCCTACCAACCTCAACTAATGACCTTTTTGGATCTCTGATTCATCACATAATCATTTGCAAGTCACCAAGGTATGCTCTACCTCATCGAATGTCCCATACCAAAGGCGAGATAACACCACCCAAGTCACTTAATATGTGTTTTGCCCATTCAGATGACTAACAACAATTCTTGGTTGACTTCTTTGTTGACTCCATCCATCTCCTAGAACATAATTATTATGCACCTCTTGCAAGAATCCAAACTCTGTCATTATTGTCGTGACATTCAATTCATCGCATGGATAAAAAATTATGGCTAAGGCACCAATGCACTAGGGTAACTCACCCAAGAGTTAGGAAATTCTTCAAGTCACCTCCATAGTTGCATCCAAATCTGCCTAAGTCCACCACATGACTCATCCAAGTAGGTTGACCCAAGATGATCCAGGTGGATAATGGTGGCCACCCACCTATTCCAACTGGCTCCTCATGTTTTTTTTGTTCAACACGTCCTTCTGTACTTATTTATAATTGTGAGTTATACACTTCTGAGGTTGTATGAAGCCCCACACATTCTCCAAGTGGATACGGGTGGCCTCTCACCTAATCCAACTGGCTTATTTTGTATGTTTTCATGTCAGCACATCTTGTTGTACTTTTAGGGCTGTTTTGGGGCCATAAACGTTGTTTTCTTGGCTCGCCATAGTTAGACTATAGACGGAGTCAAAGTTTGACGACATAATGTGTATTTCTCTGAAAGACCTTTCCAACAGGCTATCACACGCCTAAAACGGAGGTCGTATGCAAAAGTTACAACCTTAGGAAGTTGAGGTACCAAATTACACCAACTTACCCATAGGGCCCACGTGACTTTTGGCATTTCACCTTCTAGGGTTAGGTTTTTGGATGTCTAGGTTTTTGGATTCATGAGTAATATGAAAAGGGCCTCTGGAGCCTCATTGTAATCCATTTTTTTCTACTCAGACAGATGTGCGTAACAACCACATCTCTTCTCAGAGATAGCTACCACCATTCAAGCAAGTTTCAGTTCTGCAGTTTTACAGTTTCAGCCTATTTCATTATTTAATAGAAGATATAGTTCACTGGATATTTGTGTTATTCTTCCTATCTCTGTGTTTATTGTATTTAGTTTCTTAATCATTTTGTTCCGCTCCTAAATCCAGATCAGTGGTATCAGAGTGGTCTGCTCTTCATTTGGTTTTATTCATGCATGTCCTCGACAAGGTTTGGGTACAAGAAGTTGGGACTCAAACCAATCGAGCCATTACTAGATTGGTTGCATCAAGCCCGAAAACAACCCATGGGAGACAAAAATAAATATGATGGAGCAAGAGATCCTATTAAAATGTTGCTTGAGGAACCCCTCGTGTGACAAAGGAACGAAATGATGGACAACTTCGCGCAGATCCTTCGACGGTTGCCCACGGGAGAAGCATCTTCATCAAGCGGCCATGCAACCCCCTTCAAGGTACATGTAAATTTTTACATTCCATTATTTGAAGGACTGATAGATGCGAATGCTGTAGATAAATGGTTGAATATGCTCGAAGGATATTTTTCGGTCCACAATTTTTTCGATAGGGAAAATATCACTTTTTCACTCCTTAAGGTCGTTCCCCAAGTTAAAGACTTGTGGGATAGTTACTCTGAGCAAAGGGTCGTGGAGGAATCTACAATTTTTCTGGTGGCTCCTACATGGGATTCCTTCCGGGACACCATTAAAGAACACTACTACCCTATTGGGAGCTACGAGGACCAATACACCAGAAGGACCACCCTACGTCAAGAAATGGAACAGATAGTACCAGACTTCACCAATATTTTCCATACCCTACACACCAAATTGGGTATCAAATATTCTAAGCGTCATCTGGTGCTCAAATACCGTGGTTGCTTGCATAGATATATTCAAACAAAAATGGAGTTCCTGGACATCGCCTCATTGCGTATGGCTTATAGATACGATGTCAATATCGAGCAGAAATTTAAGCAGAAACGATGAGAGTTTGGATCTGCAAACCCCTCACAGCCGAAGCAGGGTAAAGGCAACCCCAACCCACACAGTAAGGGACCAAGTCAAGAAGGTCGCCCTCAGGATAATCCATCCAAGCCACAACATAAGAAGGGAAATGAGAAGACGAAGAAGAACACGAGAAAATGGTGTGAGTACCATAAAAGTCCTTGGCACAACACTGACGAATGTTGCTCCAAGAAGTCCCTCATGGCCGAGCTGAAGGATTTTGATTCAGATTCTGAGTCAAATCCTGAAGGAGGGAAGTGGATTATCGATGTTGAACCCAGTGCCACGGTCACTACAACCAAATTCCATCCAAGCGAACCAGAGTAACCAGAGGAAGGGGAACGCCTCTTTCACTCGCAAATGTGGTTCAAGGGGGCTCCAATTCATTTCATTGTCGACAGCGGGAGTCAGAAGAACCTGATTTCAGTCGATTTCATCAAGAGGCTGGACCTGCCAACGACACCACACCCGCAACCCTAAACCATCGACTAGCTTCATCAAGGAAGAGATCTTTGTGTCAGCCAACAATATCGTCTGCCCTACGACATCAAGCCTTTCAAATATGAGGTATTGTGTGATATTTCTCCCCTTGAAGTTTGTGATGTTCTTTTAGGACAACCATATTTGTGGAAGTGTCATGTTGTGTATGAGTCTAGACCCCACAGTTTTATTATTACTTTGGGTAGACAATTGTACAGGATCCCAAAGGTGGCACTACCTACTGCTATTTCTTTAATCTCTGCTCAACAATGCAGTAAGGTCATTTCACAGACCGAGAAGTTCGTCTTCTTGTGATCCATGATCAGAGTAAGCAGAAGGTCGTTGCCACATCTGTGGCCTCTACAAAATGCCTCTCTTTGCAGCAGAAGCAAGTGGACGAGATTGTGGAAGAATACAAAGACATCTTCGCCTCACCTGCAAGGGTACCAACACACTACCAAGTCAAGCATCCAATTGATCTGACCGATGGCGCACCTCTACCTAATGGACCAATCTATCGACACTCGTTGATGGAGAATGACGAAATCATGTGTCATATCCAAGAGTGTCTTCAAAAGGGGCACATCAGATCCAACTCCTCCCCTTGCGGAAGCCTGATTGTACTGGTGCAGAAGAAGGACGTGACTTGGAAACTCTGCATTGATTATAGAGACTTAAACAAAATCACAGTCAGGAAACTCTACCCCATTCCTAGGATTGATGACCTTCTTTACCAACTCAAGGGGGAAAAGTTATTCAACAATATTGACCTAAAGTTTGGCTACCACCAGGTTCCCATCGAACCAACGGATGTCTGGAAGACAACCTTCAAGTCTAAATAAGGTCTCTATGAATGGTCGTCATACCCTTTGGCTTAACAAATGAACCAACCACTTTCATGAGGTTGATGGATGATGTATTGAGACCCTTCACCAACTCCTTTGTGGTAGTATATTTGGATGACATCCTCATCTTTAGCAGAACGTGGGAGGAGCACATGCGACATATTCAACAGGTTTTGAGCACTTTGCGACAACACAAGATTTATGCCAACTTATAAAAGTGCTCTTTTGGCATGAACATGGTCCAATACCTGGGATACATTGTTGATGAGTATGGGGTACATATTGATCCAAATAAGATCCAAGTCATTCGTGACTGGCTAACCCCGACCACACTAACCGATCTTCGAAGCTTCTTGGGACTAGCCAATTTATACCGACGATTTGTGTTGGGATTCTCCCATATTGCATGGGCCCTCAGTCAGGTGACCAAGGGCGGTGGTAGGTCCAATTTTGTGTGGGGAAGGAGAAACAATGAGCATTTGATGATCTGAAACATCACTTGTGGTCATCTCTAATACTCTCCTTGCATGATCTGCAACAACCATTTGAGATTGAGACTGATGCATCTGACTGTGTTGTGGGCACAATTCTCACTCAACATGAGCATCTTGTGGCATACCATAGTGAGACACTCTTCGACACTGTCCGAAAATACCCCACCTGTGACAAGGAAATGTATTCCATTGTACAAGCCTATCGTCAATGGAAACATTACATTCTGGGGAAAGAGATGATCATACATATTGATCACAAGCCTCTGTAGTTCATACATACACAGGGGAAATTACAAAACGATCGCCATCAGAAGTGGTCCACCTACATGTAACATTTCCATATCAACATAAAGTATAATACATGTATCTCCAATCGTGTTTTTGACTTCCTCATTCGACCCCCTGTGGCTGCACTCACCACTGTGCTCCAGTCCTGTGGACATGAAGCATCGAAGTGGCCCCAACTTTATCAACAAGATCTGGACTTCGCCACCACATATCAGCTCTTGAGGACATATGCCACTGTCACTTATTTTCAAATTTAGGACAGACTCTTATGCCAGCTGGGCCATCTCTATGTTCCTACAAGTGGGCGTGCAAAGATGATTTGGGAATCCCACTACAGTCGGGTGGAAGGACATTTTGGCATAGAGAAAATTGTGGTCGTACTTCATAAACATTTTTATTGGCCAAAAATTTAACAAGACATCAACAAGTATATCAGATCGTGCACTTCTTGTGTCATTGCCAAGCCAACCATCAAGAAGCAAGGCTTATACACGCCTCTTCCTATTCCTGAGAATCCATGGGAATCCATCTCAATGGATTACATGCCTAGTTTTCCATCCACCAAGCACGAAAGTGAATGTGTGTTTTTGGTCGTTGATCAGTTTTCGAAGATGTCCATTCTCACAGCCTATAAGAAGAATTTCACAATGACAGATACTGCCAAGCTCTTCTTCGAACGAGTTTGGGTCCATTTTGGGATACCACAGACCATCATCTTCGATCGAGACAATAGGTTCCTCAACACCTTTTTGTCGAGTCTTTGGTCTCTCTTGGACACCAAGCTCACAAAATCCACTTCTTTCCACCCCCAAACCGATGGCCAAACCGAGGTCATCAATCGGATGATTGTGCACATCCTGCACATGTACAATTCTAATCATCCCCGTACATGGGACGAGAGTCTCCCATATGTCCAACACAGCTACAACAGGGCTCTCCATAGCTCCACCGGCCATAGCCCATTTCAGGTGGGTCTATGATTCCAACCCTTGGGACCCATTGATGTTGCACTTCCTCTTGCCACCGCATAGACAGACTCGTCCCCTAATCAGTCTGCACTCGACAAAGCTACTAGATTCATTGAGAGGATTCAACACATCTGCCAACAGGTCCAGGATATTTTGCATAAATCCAATGCTAATTACAAGCAACATCATGATAAACATTGGGTACCACACTAGTTTCAGGTTGGCGACAAAGTCTGGTTACATTTGCAGAAGGAGTGTGTCATAGGGACCCATCAGAAGCTTCACCCACTTCGTTATGGGCCTTACACTATCACCAAGGCTATGGGTAGCAATTATTTTGAGCTCAACACTTCACCCTTCCTTGGTCTGCATCCAATATTCAATGTGGACCTCCTTCGACCATATTTTCCATCGTTATTGGACACCTCTAAGATCGTCAAACAATTGACACCAATAGAGCTCAACTTGGACTACATGAAACAAGCATCCACCAATCAGATCGTGGACACACAGGTCAAGGGCACTCACCAACAGCAAATCCAACTTTATTGGGTTGTCAAGGCGGGGCAACTCCTACACCAAGGAAAGTGGCTCACTCGAGGCCAAATCCAACAGAAGTTTCCTCACCTGATGGGGGAACTCAATGCAATGGAGACCATTGCTTCCTAAGGGGGGAGGATTGATCCAGGTGGATATTGGTGGCCACCCACCTATTCCAACTGGCTCCTCGTGTCCATTTTTGTTCATCACGTCCTTTTGTACTGCTTTATAATTGTGAGTTCTACACTTTTGGGGTTGTCTGAATCCCCACACATTCTCCAGGTGGGTACGGGTGGCCTCTCGCCTAATCCAACTAGATTATTTTGTATGTTTTCATGTCAGCACATATTGTTGTACTTTCAGGGTTGTTTTGGGGCCCTAAATGTTGTTTTGTTGGATCACCACAGTCAAACTGTAGATGGAGTCAAATTCTGATGGTGTAATGTGTAGTTATATTAAATAGCTTTCCAACGGGATATCACACACCTAAAACATAGGTCGTATGCAAAATTTACGACCCTAGGAAGTTGAGGAACCGAGTTACACCAACTTACCCATAGGGCCCACATGACTTTTGGCGTTTCGCCTTATAGGGTTAGGTTTTTGGATGTCTAGGGTTTTGGAATTCATGAGTAACATGAAAAGGGCCTCTGGAGCCTCACTGTAATCCATTTTTTTCTGCTCGGACGGATGCGCGTAGCAGCCACATCTCTTCTCAAAGATAGCTACCACTATTCGAGCAAGTTTCAGTTCTCCAATTTTACAGTTTCAACCTATTTTATTATTTAATAGAAGATATTGTTCACTGGATATTTGTGTTATTCTTCCTATATTTGTGTTTATTGTATTCAATCCGTTAATCAGTTCATTCCGCTCCTAAATCTGAATTACAATCTCTCTGCACATTCATCCAAGTCAAGGTGTCCCAACTACTACATGACTTCTTCAAGTCTACACTACTTGAGACACCCTCAAGTCTTCCAGTTTTCACCATGGAAAAAGATTACACGTGAACCACCAAATCATCCAACTTCCCTTCAAATAACTCACTACAACACTTAGGAAATGTAGGAACTCAAAACCAACCATACCTTTCCAATGGCATTCTTGGTTGCAACCATGGTTTAAGTTTGATGTCTTGCACCTTCACTTTCCCAAGCCACCAAATCTTTGCATGAACTTCCCCCAATCAATGTGCACAACTCCACAAACATGCATAGCACCTTTTTTGTGATAAAAGGTTGAGTCCATCCATCCACTTCATAAATACATCTAAGTCCCAAACTTCCCATGCAACTGACCAAACTCGTCTCCAATGTCTTTCCATATGTGAACCTTGACTGATTTCGCTTCAAGGCACCATGCACACACCACCTGAATGCCAAGTCATGTTGTTGTTGACTAACTTGTGTAACTCTACAAAGAGTCACCTCATCCGAAGGCTGCGGTCGACCCACTCGTCCAACAACCAAATTTGACTCAAATGTTGTTCTCGAAAAATGCATGGAATGAAGATGTCATGATGAAAATGTTCCCAACCAACTACCTTGTTGCAAATCTTCTCTAAGTTTCATCAATTCACCCAACTCACCTAAGTACTTCAACTCGTCACAACCCAAAACTGCTCCACTTCCACGATCATCCTTTGTGATCACTTTTATGGTTAGATCTATGATTAGTCTTGTGACAAGTCTTGTGTTCGTATACCTTGCTCAAGTGATCGGTTCACCCCAAAAACTCTATACTTGGTCTTCTCAAGGTGTGCATACAGGTCTGGCACTTACTTCCGTGACAAATCAAACGCCTAGACTATCTCTGTTAAGGTTAGTCCACCTTATTGAACCTCCACCAAGTCTGCACCCAAACTATCTCCACGATGAACCCGTTCACTCCACCAAATTGTTCACCAAGTCTACAAATGTTCCCACTGAACTATCTTTGCAATGAACTGTGAAACCAACTGCACTGTGCCTCAAAACCATTGTTCCGACTACAATAGTGGTGAAGAGCCAAATCTTCTTTGGTACCATCTATCGTCGAGATAATGGTGAAGAGCTCACCAAGCCTTCTTCAAAATATGCAATGAACAAGCTTTGATACCATCTGTCACATCCCCACAGGATTCCTGCCTGATTCTT
Source organism: Picea engelmannii (assembly GCA_009831015.1). Lineage (NCBI taxonomy): Eukaryota > Viridiplantae > Streptophyta > Pinopsida > Pinales > Pinaceae > Picea > Picea engelmannii. The sequence goes on along the minus strand of ML788179.1, from coordinate 315,154 downwards.
GCAATCATGCACCTCTTAAGGGTGTTTGGCACTACAAAGGTTCTCATTTGGTTGTTTGGAAACACCAAGGATACTTCGGTCGGACTATGCCTATTCACCTGTAGCATACCCATACTTTGTTCGAGGCTATAGGCGAGTCACACTCCTACTCTGTGCAACTCACTTGTATGTTTAGACAATTGTGTTAACAACTTAACACTTAGTCATTTAAGCTTACATCCATGAACATGTGAAACAAAGAGAACACTTGCAAAACAAACAAGAGACACATCGATATAGTACGGGAAACATATGACGTGCCTAACACTCGACTGAGTCTTATTATTGTGAAACAATTATAATATGAGCACTACAAGCTTGGTTTACAACTTGGGAAAAGTTGCATGACTTGCCTCACCTCACTAAGACCCTCATACACAGATTCGTCACCCTAAGAATCATCCATCGTAACAAATTTTTCAACTCCTATGGTGCACCTCAGATGTTCACCAACCATAGACTCATCGTCTCTTCTCGGTCACAAGAATTCACACAGACCTACGGTTCCCTCTCATAGCATGCCTCAACCATACCTGCTATAAGACTTCCCCAACTCCAAAGTCACCTTGCATGTTACTAGACTCAACCCAAAGAAGGTTTCCCCAACTCTATCCACTAAATCACCTCAAATAAGCACAAGTCCTCCCATGTGGAGCGACTTGGCCCCTTAATGGAGTTCGCCCCTCCTTATCCAAATCTGACGCAAAAACTTAGAGTTGATATTGTCCTCTTCACTTTCTCTATGCCTTCTTGGTTGTGCGCCCTTGCTATTTTATATGGACTCCAAATGTCATCTTCACGAATTTTCACGTCCTCTGGGTATGTTTTCCCCCTTCATGGACCAACACACCCAAATGAACCAATGCACCCCTTTATAGACCTGATGTGCCAAAATGAACCCATGCGATCGTCAACCTTCACATCCTTTGGGATCGAAATGCCCCCACCTCTTTAGTGTGCCCCTTCTCTTGGTCACTTTTGCCCCATGATTTCCCTCATGCTTGGGCAATCCCCTTGGTATGTTCGCGTGCCTAAGATTCCCACTTTCCAAACTAGTGCGACTCTTGGGTGCCATAGCAACCCCAAATTCCATCTCCTTGACAACTTGGGCGAGGATGTTTGCGCCCTTCTAGTTGAGTACCTTACAACTTCTACAATCAAGATGGCCAAGAATCATAGATTCCATGATCAGACAAATCACATCAACACAAAGTACCATCCGATTTGACATCATGTAGAGGTAAAGACCATTTAGTTGATACATTGTTCCACAAGTGAGAAAATTGCAAACATCTTCACTAAAGTGCTTGGAAGAGAAAAGTTTGAAAAGTTCAGAAAGATGAGTGGACTTACAAACACCCCTTTGGATTAAAGGGGAATGTTATATACCTAATTCTTGGGATTATGGCATATTGTAAATATTAATTTACGTGAAATATGAAGAGTCATAGGTGAATAGGAAGGGTCATCGTACCTTTTGGAATATGAAACCAAAGGTCATCTCCCAATGTATTTAAGTATGCCTCACATTAAAAAAATTATTCAAAGCATGGAGTTATTCAATCCTAGCATGTCACATGCAAGAGGTCTCAAGTTCGATCCCTAGGCTAGTTACCTCTTTTATGTGTCTCACTAGATGTCCCTATTGGATCACATGTGATAATCAGTCTTAACAAGTTTACACTTGAACCATATGAAAAATGCAAAGAAGTTCCTAGATATTTCCCCACAAGGTTTTCCTAGAAAAAAATTAACTATGTTTCTAGCACTAAGATTAACTATAAATTGTGGATAAAAAATGGGAGATTGATCCATCGAGTGAAATAATTTTTATTTATCAATACATTATCAAATAGAAATTATTGTTTATTATTTTTTATTTTTGGCATTGTGCCCTTTTAATGATTGGTCTACCAATGCTCCATCTTGATTATTCTGCACCGATGTATTGATTACTTATAGAGCACCAAATCTTGTACAAAATTATCTTAGTAGACATCTACAAAAACCTCCTCTATTTAAAAACCTTTGTAAAATATGTTTTTCAAATATTTCCTCTTTATTTTCAATTTATGCCTCTTCATTGAACTATCGCAAAATAGGATTACTAGTACTCGTCTATAAGTGGTGCACTAGTGCACCAATTCAGAGCTCGAGCACTATTATTCATTATTATTCATAGTTTTCCATAATAAAAGAAAATAAACTTAATAATAATTGTCCATTAATTTTTTTTAAAGATAAAGGAAAAAAATAAGACAAAAATACAAAATCATTCATAACTAAGAGAAAAAAAAATTGAGTGCATTAAATTATTTGTGTCATGTGATATTAAGTTATATGATTTATTTAAAGTATCGAAAAAAAAACATTGTTCAGAGAGATTATAAATATAAAATAAATATCCCACCATTTAACCATATGTATAAATTATTATAATTTGGAAATGAAATATCTTTATCTAAACATTAACCACTTATAAGTACTAACTGAGTACATTTTACTCATCATTTCCATCACCTTCAATTGCTTCCTCATTTGGCATGCCGATAATATTGTTCTTAAAAACATGTATTGTTCTAGGATTGTATTGCAAGAAAAATTGTCAATTCCTATCCAACACATCTGGGTAAAAAAAGACTCAGTTCAAGTATTTTAAAAAAATATATAGATCTTTCTTTTCATCCCTTATTTTTTGGAGTTAATACAAATTAATTCATTGTCATGATGTTCCTTCACATTGTTTTGATCAAAGTTACCCCACCACTTATACCTAAAATGTGTTGATATTATGGTAGCTGTGGGAGGTATTAATCTCCATTCTGACCGTTGACAAGATTAGAATATTTCGGAAGCAAGAAAAGAATTGAATATAACCCTAGAAGAGATGTCGGCTAAAGGAGATAATTAATATGAATTAATTAGCACCCATAATGAGAAGTTGGCCCTGACAGTCTGGCAGAGGCAGTATAAATATAGGAGGCCAGTCTTCACTTTACACACAATTCTCAAAATCCCAGAGATACACTTGTGCGCACTGCAGTTGGGCAGTTTTGTGCGCAGGTCTTGGAGAAGGTGTTGCCGCTAGTTCTAAAGTCTATAGTTTTGGTCTTTCTAGGTTGGACTCTCTGATCAGCTTTGGTTACTTCTTGCTTGGTGCATTAGCCTTTCTTGTCTATTGATTTGCTACTAGGATTCTTCTCTCTGTCAAGGTCAAGGTGCTCGGGGGTGGCTTCGGCCTATGGTTGGGTGATAATAGTGATATTGTCTATGGTTAAACGAGCACATCCATCATATTCTAACAGATTATGGGCCCACGCCTCCTTCATTCAGTCTAACCACTGGAAGGGAGCATAGCCATAAGGATACTAAGCTCGTTGAAGAACTGTCGCTGGAGTTTTCTAGCAGGAGAAGTTACTAAAGCACTGCCACTAGGGTTACTAGCAGGTGCGGCTGCAGAAACCCTAAAACCCCGATCTAGCACCTTATGATGGAACACCTCACTCAAGGAGAAGACATTCAAGTGCACCTTAGTCCAACGCACCTCTTAGCACTCTCAGAAGGCAGAAATGTCAAAGTTGAAATATTGGGTCAAAGCTTGACCAGTCATCAGTCAACCAAAGTCATGAATGAAAAGACCAGTCATCTACACTACTCAACACTCACAAGAATGCTTGAAGATGACATGTGGATAATTGACAATGGAGCCTCCAGGCATATGACAGGAGATCAAGCCAGACTCTCCAATCTAAATGAAAGGAAGACATCGTACAAGGTAGAGCTTGGAGACAAAAGAACTTACCCAGTCGAAGGAATTAGACAAGCCTCCATCAAGTTGAAAACATGTAACAATGTTCATTTGAGCAATGTCTTATATGTACCTGGTTTAGAAAAGAATCTTGTATCCATATATTTCCTAGAAGACAAAGGAAACAAAATAGCTTTTGTAGATGGAAAAGTGTTATCTTGGCATAAAGACTCCAACATAGAGAATGCTAGGGTTATTGGAACCCATGAAGGAAATCTATACAGACTACTAGAACAAAAAGATGAATCTCTTGTGCATGATGAAGTCAATCCCAATGAACTTTGGCATAGAAGGTATGCTCATATTAACTATCAAGCATTACCCTTCCTTAAAAATATGGTTGAGGGAATACCATAATTACAATCTACACATGAAGGAATTTGCAAAGGATGTGCTCTTGGAAAGAATATCAATAAACCATTCCCAAGCAGCAACAATAGATCTAAGGAGACTCTAGATCTAATACATTCAGAAGTTTGTGGTATGATGCCAGTCAAATATCTAGGAGGTTCTCTTTACTACGTAATCTTCATAGATGATTAATCGAGAAAGACTTGGTTATATCTCTTGAAGACAAAGGACGAAGTATTCAACAAGTTTCAAGAATTCAAAGAAGAGATAGAGAACCTCACAAACAAGAAAATCAAGACCTTGAGAATAGATAATGGAGTAGAATACACATCCAAGGAATTCGTTGCCTTTTTCAAATCGGCAAGGATTAGGAGGGAGTTGACTGTTCCTCATAATCCTCAACAAAATGGTGTAGCAGAAAGGAAGAACACATCTATTGAAAAAACCGTGAAGGCACTACTAAACGATCAAGGTTTATCTATGTATTTATGGGGAGAAGCAGCCATGACAACAATATATGTTCAGAATAGAATTCCTCACCGCATATTGAAGGATATGACTCCAGAAGAAGCCTTCCCAGGAAAGAAAACTAATGTGGAACACTTAAGAATCTTTGGATGCCCTATTTACTTTCACATTCCCAAGGACAAAAGGAATAAATTAGAACCCTCGAGAAAGAAGGGCATATTCGTGGGATATAGTGAATCATCCAAGGCCTATAGAATCTATATCCGGGAACAACATAAGATTGAAGTCAGCAGAGATGTGATCTTCAATGAAAATATGGCTTTCAAGAAATTCATAGAAGAAACTATAGAAGAAGAAGAGTATGAAGAACCTATTGAAGAAGGCACATGTCTTCCAGAAAATTAGAATGAAGAAAAAGAACATCTTGATCATCCGATGCAACCATGTGAGACCATTGATTCAGACACTATACCCAAAACCAAGAAACGACCAACTTGGCTTGAAGCTACCCTACAAGAAGCAGAAAGACTCAAAGCTCCAAGTGGAACCTTCAGAAAAAGTAAGAAGCCCAAGAGATTCTCCATCTATGCAGCATGTATGACAAAGCTTCTAGACGAAGAACCTACCATGTTTGAAGAAGCAGTTCAGAAGAAACAATGGAAAGAAGCCATGACAGAAGAACGCTAGTCCAACATGAAAAATGATGTATGGGAAATTGTGCCTAGACCTAAAGAAAAATTAGTAGTAACTTCAAAATGGGTCTATAAGAACAAACATGCAGCAGATGGAAGTGTGGAAAAATATAAAGAAACGTTCATAGCTAGAGGGTTCTCCCAGAAGGAGGGAGAAGACTATGACGAAACATTTGCTCATGTTGCCATATATACTTCCACTAGAGCTATCATGTCTCTTGCCACTTCCATGGGATGGATTTTACATCAGATGGATGTAAAGACAACTTTCCTCAATGGATCAATCGAAGAAGAAGTATACATTGAACAAACTCAAGGGTTTGAAGTACATTCCAGAGACACTCATGTTTGCAGACTAAATAAAGCTTTATATGGATCAAGCAAGCTCCAAGAGCTTGGTATGCCAGAATAGACAATGACCTAATGAGACTTGGTTTCTCCAAAAGTCATGCAGATCCAAATCTTTACTACAAAGTCGTGAACAATGCACCTTTGATTCTACTTCCATATGTCGACGATCTATTCCTAACAGAAGTATGGCAGAAGCATGGTGAAGTATTCCTTGGACAAGGAAAGTATGCAATAAAGATTCTTTAGAAGTTTGGAATGATGGATTGCAAATCCATGGAAACTCCTATGACCACATATATAAGAAAAGTAAAAGATTCGGATTTTGATCCAGTAGATCCGTCCCTATATCGACAATTGGTTGGATCATTGATGTATTTAGTAAACACTCGGCCAGACATTTGATTTGTCGTAAATACACTAAGCCAGTTCCGGCTGGAACCCATACATGAGCATTGGATAGATGCAAAGCATGTTCTAAGATATATTCATAGGACACTAAACTATGGTTTAAGATATACTGCATCTAGTGATATACAACTTCATGGATTCACAGATTCAGATTGGGCAGGAAGTGCAGAAGACAGAAAGAGTACTTCGGGGATGTGTTTCAGCTTGGGCTCCACTATGATATCTTGGGGCAGCAGGAAACAAAATTTTGTCGCACTCAACACAACATAAGCAGAATATATCGCAGCATGTGAGGCATGTACAGGAGCAATATGGCTGAGAAAGATGATTTCTAGATTATTTGATCAGGTTCTGGATTCAACCATAATACACTATGATAATCAGAGTTGTATAAGGTTATCAGAACACCCAACGTTTCATGAATGGTTGAAACACATTGAAATCAAATACTACTTTATTCGAGATAAATTCCAGGAAGGAGAAGTGAAGCTCCAGTATATCCCCACATATGAGCAGACAACAGATATCCTGACAAAGCTTATGTCCAGAATAAAGTTTGCATATTTCCGAGACAAATTGGGGATCGTGGAAATAACTCCCTTAGATGAAAGGGAAGAAATGGATCTCCAGGTTGGGAGGGAGCACTGACATATCTTTGATTTATGGATAGTCATTTTCAGCTCTGAAAAATGCTCCAGGATGGACAGTTCCTTTCCAGTTCGAAAAGTGGTTGAAATTTATGATGGACAATCATTTTCTAGTTCGGAAAATGGTCTAGATCGAATGGTCATTTTCGTAATGAAAATGGTTCGATGGATTGTTGATGTACCATAGACATTGATTCCCCTTGTGGTCAACATGGGGAATGGTCTGGGACAGTCTCTCTTCTTGATAGTCACTCTCAGTAGTGGTCAAGAAGACTGCTCCGCCTCGCCGGATAGTCATTCTTTCGAAGCTCACAGTTGTGAGTAGTTTCGAAGAATGGTCCATTTTGGAGGTTGGTGCAGGACAGTCATTTCCTTTGGAAATGGTTTGGACAGTCATTCCCTAGGGCAGATTCATTCTCTCAAGGTTACACTTTGTTTAGTGTCGGAGGAATAATCCAGATAGGTGAATGGTCTGGGTTCAACAATCAGGGACATGCATTCCCTAAGGCAGACTCATTCTCTCCAGGTTGCACTTTGTTTAGTGTCAGAGGAATGGTCCAGGATCAGAAATCAGGACAATTATTCTTCCTTGCTTGAGAATAGTAGTCCAGATAACCCATCATTGATGTTCTACTCTGAGGGCAGATGCTCTTCCAGATCTCACAGATGTGAGTGGAAGAATGGCCCAGATGACTCAGTTTATATCATAACATTGTTTTTGTGCAGGTTGATATCAGTTGATATGATTAGTATGGAGACTGTATGTCTCCAAACAGTAGAAGTATGCTACTATGGTGGATATGTTCCACTGTTTGTGACTGTGTGTCACGGATTGAGTAGTTGTGTACTACTATGGATAAACACAGTTGTGTTTTGTTAGTTGATATTGTACCAAGTGTCATGGAGATTATCTAGCTGGATAATAATGACAATGCTCGTGATTTAATTAGCATGTGTGGCTATAATGATGCTACTAGTTGAATGGTTTGTTTGTGCTCAAGACCATTATCAGTTATACCTCCCTAGCTAGGAGGGAGTGTTGATATTATGGTAACTGCGGGAGGTATTAACCTCCATTGTGATCGTTAACAAGATTAGAATATTCTGGAAGCAAGAAAAGAATTGAATATAACCCTAGAAGAGATGTCGGCTAAAGGAGATAATTAATATGAATTAATTAGCACCCAGAATGAGAAGTCGGCCCTGATAGTTTGGCAGAGGCAGTATAAATATAGGAGGTCGGTCTTCACTTTACACACAATTCTCAGAATCGCAGAGATACACTTGTGCGCACTGCAGTTGGGCAGTTTTGTGCACAAGTCCTGGAGAAGGTGTTGCCACCAGTTCTGAAGTCTATAGTTTCGGTCTTTTTGGGTTGGACTCTCTGATCATCTTTGGTTACTTCTTGCTTGGTGCATTAGCCTTGCTTGGCTATTGATTTGCTACCAGGATTCTTCTCTCTGTCAAGGTCAAGGTGCTCGAGGGTGGCTTCAGCCTATGGTTGGGTGACAATAGTGATATTGTCTATGGTTAAACGAGCACATCCATCATATTCTAACAAAAAGAACACATTTAAATGAATGAAATTCAACTTACATGATCTCTTGTAGCTTTCTGATGTATCCTATCTTTCTCTCTATTAGGTTCTTCTCATAGAGTCTAGGGTGACTAGATTGGTTGATCTCAAACTCCACCCTGCAATCAAATGTGAGATGCCACTATCCCCCTCCTCATTGTGAAAATGGTGTCCAAACACCCAGGTTTATGGAAAGGACATTACCTGCATAATTGCAATCAAAGAGCGTTGTTATAAATATAACAATCATAGGAATAATAACATCACACTATATAGATTAGATGTTAAACATAAAATAATGAAGTGATTATAGGAACTTATTACAATGTCGTTGCAACAAATCCCTATGTTTAGTGCATCTTCTTAGTCACATGGGATCTTGTCGAATGGTTCATATTTGTTCACGATCTCTAATTTCAACCAAATATTGGGATAGGGTATTGGCATAGTATGTTTCAAATGATCAAGATAAGGGGAATTTCTTTCATTCAACCTTACAAATTATTTATTGTCATTCTCCCTCTTTTTTCCCTTCACATAATGCAACTCACCATTGAGTTGCATCCACATTGTATGGAACAAATTTATTAATCCTATCAAATATCTACATACTTGGCTTTATCATGGAATGAAACCAAATATTAAATGAGATGTCCATGTACTACTCACTACCATTTTTTTCTCTCTGAAGGCTTGATGTTAAACTAATAAGTCAAAAAATTCCTTACCTTGAAGCTTTCTCCTTCTCCCATTGATTTGTAGCAAATATCAATCTCTTTTTTCCTCGACCCATTAGACATTTCAAACCACTACTCACTACCCCAGTCTATCTTAATGTACTCACTATAAATAATAGAATGAATTGTGAATTATATATCCCTCTTTAATAGACCCTTCATCTTTCTCCTTTAAAAAACAAAACCCTTCAACCTTTTCATGTACCTTGCAAAAAGAAAATCCAATGATAAACAATCACTCCAAGTAATTCAACATCAACAACTATGTGAATTAAATATGCACCTACAATTCCATGAAAGTGTACACATAATCTAAATTATTTTAGCATCCAACCATAAACTATTTTAGCATCCAACCATGAAATACTAGTTATATGAGTTTCTTTTGGCACAAACCATGATACACGTGTCAATAATTAAAAAAGGCAAATCGAAAGTGAAGGGGAAGTTTAACACAACCTTGTATGAATAAAGGATAATGACAATATAAAACAGTTTGAAATTAATTAGTATGACTACACCAATAAAGCATTGTCTATGTAAAACTATTAAACAAAGAGTAGCATACAATCCACATAGCCTTAAAAGATTAAGTGGTCATGTGATTTATGTGATTTTAGGTCTTACAACTTACTTTCCATTCAATTTACCTAATATTTGACTGTGCTCACATCCAACATTACCTTCTTTGCTAAAACTAAATATATTTGTTCAAAATATATAGGATATCCTCTTCTATAAAACTCCATGAGTTCTCACCTTTTATTATATGTTTTTGTGTGAGAAAATATTGTCTTTTACTATTTTAAGCCATAAGATCCCTCATATATGTCAATGTGCCACCTTTATTAGTCTATGACACCTTTATCCTTTATTTGTCGGAATTTATAAATTTGTTTAAAAAATGAGTAATATTAAATTAGATGATTTGTTAATTAATCGGTTATTACGTCTAAAGGTGTACATCTATTGACAATGGGCACATTTAATAAGTTTTTAGTTCTTAATACGTTTTTTATGGACGAGATTAAATATGCCTAAGACATCCGTTTATATGTTTACTTTTTTACATTTACCTAATCATGTTTAAAAATTACTGTGTTCACTAACTTATTGCCACATCTACCTGATTAAAAAATATTAAGATATTCACACAGAATGGTGGCCGCGTTTCTGTGCTGGTAGCATTTAGTTTCATTTCTATACTAACGGTGTTTCGTTTCATTTCTATGCTGGCCGCGTTTCATTTTAATATGTCTTTGTGTGTTAATCATGGCTATGCTAGTAATAATTATTTCACTGCATTCGAGAGCCTCACTGCCGTCATAATAATTATTTCACTGCATTTGAGAGCCTCTTCATCCTGGCCATTTGTGTGTCTATTTTTCTCTACTTCCTCTCTATATACTCACCACTTCACCACCTCCCCACCGCCCTGGAAAATGCATTCACCTAAATCAGTCTTCCGGCGCAAATTTAAGAGAATAAACAGCTAGGCACAAATCACAGGATGGGTAGTTTTAAAACCATCGGTGGAAGATAGTCTTTGCAGTCTGCAAGAGGATTAAAGGGTATGCTACCTTCTCCCTCTTTTCAAGGGCATTCGTATGGTGCGGAGGCCGATGCCTATTCCATGAGAGCACTCCATGCATTGCAACTTACTTCTGCTGCTAATAATACTCATTCATTGAACAAAAAAAAGTGAGTAAACCTGAATATCTCCTGCTAACAAACAATACTTGATACTCAGTGATTTTACTTTTACTGATATTATTTCTACTGCTAATAATACTCTGTGATTTTTCATTCATAAAAAAGTTCGCATTTTTTACTATTTTTGCAGCTAATTTTTCATTCATAAAAAAGTTTGCATTTTTTACTATTTTTGCAGCTAATTTTTCTTAAGGTCTATGTCTCTCCATTTAGAATGGCAATGTTTTTCTCTCTAAAAAGACTAGAAATTTTCAGAATTTAAGAATACACTAGTTTCTTAAAAATAAGTACCTGCTTTAGGTGCTTCTAGAATATTATAAGTGCATGTTTTAGGTGCTTCTAGAATATGTCGGTGTTAAGGATTCCTCTTCCATGGCTTCCTCTGCTATTTGCACTTATCTGTTACACTCCAACATCGAGTTACATTCTCGTTGTGTTCCATTCTCGTCGTGCTCGCCTAGGCGATGGAACACCCGAACAAGGAGGAAGCCCCAACCAATGGGGGTAGTTTCATAGCACTTGACTTGTTGGTAGTTTCATTTTCACCACAGCCAGCGTCATAACAACATTGTGCATCTACGCTACCAGCTGCGAGGATTTTCTTACAATCCATTTCGAGATTTTATGAATATCTTGGACAACACCGAGATTGAACATTTTTATCTATTTTTTAATATTTTCTTTTTCTATTTTAATTTTACATGTAAATAGTTCGTCTCAGTCGGATAATAATTTATCTACTTGTTCTTATAAACGCAAAAGTAGACCACTGTTTATATTTCTTTACATGCTCCCTGTGTCCTAAGCCCGCGATCTGTGTGCGAGCGGATCCATTCAAACCCTCTCTGGATGAGATGACGAATGTCGTAGAAGGAATAAAAGCAAACTTACTCCGAGGGTTTCGAACCCGCAATCTCCTAATTCAAGCTGTTATGCATAATCACAGGAGTTATTCAATGGCAGCCAGGCAGGCAGGAAGTGCCCCAAATGACCAGGTACGTTGCCACCCCGTCCACGTCACCTCCAATGTGCATGGAAATGTAGCTTTTAATCCAATCTTTAAATCCTAATTTTCATTTACTTCGAGATCGCGGGATCGATTCCCATAAAGGCCGAGTCACAAAATATTTAGTTTAGTTGAATCTTTCTGGCCTAGGCTTCTGTTGCTGGATTCTGAGGCTTGTATCGATAATGTTTGTTCTATACTACTGATACTTTTGTAGCCGCGATTGCAAAGATTTAAGTATTGTGTGATTATAATAATAGGGGGAGAAGCTGAGGATCGGTTGATTTCCTCTCGGTTTTCATTTAGGTGCGTTAAGCATGTAACTGAACATCGAATGGGCCGGGAGTCGGGACCCAAAACCTCATGCATGAGAATTCTCACAACGTTAATTTACTGCCGGCAGAATTCTATAAAATGGCGAGGAAATCAAGCGAGGTTGTGTTGTTCGTGTCGAGCGTTGTTAGTCTCCGCGGACCTTTAACCTTTGACGTCCACGATACCTAAGAATCTTGGTCTTCGACGTTATTTTGCATAGTTCGCAACATACGTGCATAGTTCGGGAGCAAGTATTAGGAGAAATTTTTAGCTCGATTCAATGCTGAGGATGCCTCTATTTGTCTGAAATTAAAATATTTGAATCTCGCTGTGCGTAGTATAGTGTTTGTCCGCGTAATGTACGCATTTTGCGAATGTTTGGAATCTTCATTCGAAGCATACATATTTGGAAAATCATCTGAACTGCGAATTATTGGGGTGAAACAGTTCATATTATGGACAATCCTATCCTTATCTTCGTCACCGTAATTAATTTTCCTTTCTGTTAGGGCCAGTTCCCAGTGCCCACACGCTATATCGAGGTAAATGTGCATAGAATCGCCAACCGGACACAATATTAAGATAATACCGGGTGCCGGACGTGGTGAGTGAGTCTTCCCCGTGACATTGTTACGTTCCTAATCCTACTTAGGACCGCTACCTTCTAATTGGGTTTGATGATTTTCTCTATGTCGTGGCTACAAGTCCCATTTCCTTCATAGGATTGGTAAGCCAAACGAATGTACATATGCTCGGAATCATAAAAAGGGGGGTTTTGGGGTTGTTGGAAGGGAATGAATGTGGGGATTCGGTTGCTTGATTCAGAAATTTCTTCTGCTTAGACGAACAAATTGGTTTTATCCTCAGAGATTTGGGAGCAATAGCAGCCTGATCGTGTGCTTCTTATGTAGGAATTCAAACTCATTGTGGATTTTTGCTGTCATTCTAAAGATCTTCCCTTTTCCTGATGGATCCGTCAAGGTCCGATGCATAGTGTACAGTAGCCATGTCAACCCTGCTATTTTTGGCAGAGTCTCGCGGTTTTAAAAGAATAAATCAAGGGCCTAGATAGATGCTTTTGCACTTTAGAAACTCATCTTACAACCTACGAATCAAAGAGGAATGAGGCACTTCAAGCAACAGGACCAAGGAACAGGCTTAATTCGTCTTAGCACCTTGTTATTGGGCACTGTTTACAGCTTTAACAATAAGTAGTAGCATTGTCTCATGAATTCCAGAATCTGCCGAAGCATAATCTGCCTTGCTAAATGACAGCAAAATGTCCACACTGAGCTCGAATTCCTATGTAAGAAGCACACAATGAGGCTGAGCTCGAATTCCTATGTAAGAAGCACACAATGAGGCTGCAAGTTTATTGTTGAGTCAGTGTCACTGAGCTCGAATTCATTTGTAAGAAACACACAATGAGGCTGCAAGTTTATTGTTTAGCCAGTGTCACTGCAGAGAGTATTAAGATTATACATATTTAACCATTCAAATATGTATATTTGACAATTAACAATTTACTACAGAGAGCATTAAGATTATACAGATCTAACCATTCAAATATGTAGATTTGATTCAGATTTGACAATTACTGCAAAGAGCACTAAGATTATACAGATTTAACCATTCAAATATGCAGATTTGACATAGATTTGACAATTACTGCAGAGAGCACTAAGATTATACAGATTTAACCATATGCAGAGAGCACTAAGATTATACAAATTTAACCATATGCAAATTTGACAATTGACAATTACTGCAGAGAGCACTAAGATTATAGAGACTTAACCATATGCAGATTTGACAATTACTAATTGGATTTCAAACAAAATTGAACAGATAAAATATAATCATATGCAGAGAACACTAAGATTATACAGATTTAGTCATTCAAATATGGAGATTTGACAATTACTGCAGAGAGCACTAAGATTATACAGATTTAACCATATGCAGATTTGACAATTGACAATTACTGCAGAGAGCACTAAGATTATAGATTTAACCATATGCAGATTTGACAATTACTAGTTGGATTTCAAACAAAATTGAACAGATAAAATATAATCATATGCAGAGAGCACTAAGATTATACAGATTTAACCATTCAAATATGGAGATTTGACAATTACTGCAGAGAGCACTAAGATTATACAGATTTAACCATATGCAGATTTGACAATTACTGCAGAGAGCACTAAGATTATACAGATTTAATCATCATATGCAAATTTGACAATTACTAAGATTATACAGATTTAACCAAATTTGACAATTACTAGTTGGATTTCAAACAAAATTGAACAGATAAAATATAACCATATGCATGCAGAGAACACTAAGATTATACAGATTTAACCATTCAAATATGGAGATTTGACAATTATTGCAAAGAGCACTAAGATTATACAGATTTAACCATATGCAGATTTGACAATTACTAGTTGAATTTCAAACAAAATTGAACAGATAAAATAGAGCACTGAGATTATACAGATTTAACAATTCAAATATGCAGATTTGACAATTACTTCAGAGAGCACTAAGATTATACAGATTTAACCATTCAAATATGAAGATTTCACAATTACTACAGAGAGCACTAAGATTATACAGATTTAACCATTCAAATATGCAAATTTGAGACAGATTTCACAATTACTACAGAGAACACTAAGATTATACAGCACTAAGATTATACAGATTTAACCATTCAAATATGCAAATTTAAGATTATACAGATTTAACCATTCAAATATGCAAATTTGAGACAGATTTGACAATTACTACAGATAACACCAAGATTATGCAGATTTGACAATTACTAGTTGAATTTCAAACAAAATTGAACAAATAAAATATTTACTACTGACCTATTTATTTGAATGTTCACTATTATGGAATATAAGTGATAATGAAAGTGACTAAACAAATGATTAGAATTTGTTTGGCAACAATAAATCAAATCCTGCCAGACTACGACCTATTTTAATGCTCACTGTTATGGAATATAAGTGATAGTGAAAGTGACTAAACAAATTATTAGAATTTCTTTGGCAACAATAGATCAAATAAATCCTACCAGATATAGGAGTGGAAAGTACATAGATTATTTATCAAGCCTCTTATAGGAAAACTTCAGGGATAGAGAGAGAAAAATAATTCTGGATAGAGAGAGAAAATTAAAGTAAACTCTAAATACCATAATTAGATGAACACAATATCTGCATAATTCCCATACCATAATTAGACATATCTACTCCTGAATTCAAAGTCTTAAACTTCACAATTTCAAACATCCAGAGCCTCAAATATTTCAAGTCTCAGATTCCGATTCAAATATTTCAAGTCTCAAATTCCGAAGTCTCAAATATTTCAAGTCTCAAATTCCGAAGTCTCAAATATTTCAAGTCTCAAATTCCGATTCATCTGCTTGTCGTTAATATCAAACATTGCCTCAAATATTATTATCGACAAAAATGGAGACTTATTACAATCTGCCTTCACAACATAAAGGCTTAGCATGGCACGGCCGTCCAAACTTGTTCTGCTCGCCCTCGCTACGAGCTACCACCGAAGGGGTTCTTCACAGTTTCCATGACGCTCTGCGTAGCACCCTTCGCATTTTCCCCTGCCTGCATTGACATGATCCAAACTCGATTAATTTCCATACATTCAAAACGAAAAGAAACCTTCAATTTGTTCAATCAGCTCTTATAAAACGACCAGTGCAATATTTTTTAGTAAAGTTATCAACTACCTGTTGGAAGAACGAGCCAGTTTGTTCCTTCCCCTGTTGGACTGTACCCATGGCCGACTGACCCATTCCCTTGGTCGCTTCAGTAGCCGGAGAAGCCTTCTCCTGAGTCATATCCTTCATCTGACCAGTCTTCTCTTGCGCTGAACTGGCTGCCTCAGAAGCTTTCTGTTGAGCAGTCCCAATTACCCCCTTCACGAAACAAAATATACAATACCATCAGTAACAGTAACACAAGTTTTTAAAAGTGTACAGACTAAAGAGAATGGGAGAGTACAAATAATATATATAGTTACTTGAGTTGTTTCTTGAGCTTGCCCAGCCTTTTCCTGCCCATATTCCTTGTACTGCTCTGCCATCTTTGAGAATAAGAGTAGACCTATCGACCTCTTCAACGGTAATGCAGTACTCTGATTGGTAGTGCTGCAATAAGATTTCGTGGAAAACAATGAAGGGCAGGGTCCTTTATAAATATGAGGTAGTGGAGCAGCTGAGATCGACACGTCTCTCTTAAGTGAGGCCGCTAGGCGCTATGGACAGATGTCGCCGAAATCTTGAAAGCGTGTCAACCATGCACAGTCATAGATAAGGAGACTAACGAATACTATGACCAGACAGACAGTGGGTCGTGACTCTGCCTAAATCTTATCATCACTAAATACGAAGTGCTTTTCAACCGTATGAAGTACACACCAGAATTTTTTATGACACTCCTATGAAGGCGGGTGCATGATGCACTCACAAGAGACTACCAATGATATGCCAGAGGAAGGTGGGGAAGTTGTAAGGCGAAGTGGATGTAGAAATATTTCTTTGTTCAGATTATTTTCTCCAACTTGGGAGCATTAAGTTAGAATTATGGTGAATATGTTACCAAATTTAGAAAGAAAGTATTTTTAACGTCCATGAGACTATACACACCATTGCTCTCACCTTGGAGAAACCATAACAATGTAGTTGTAAGGAAACGTGTGGTTGGATA
Source organism: Picea engelmannii (assembly GCA_009831015.1). Classification (NCBI taxonomy): domain Eukaryota; kingdom Viridiplantae; phylum Streptophyta; class Pinopsida; order Pinales; family Pinaceae; genus Picea; species Picea engelmannii. Next base: position 298,295 of record ML788179.1, on the reverse strand, counting down.
GAATTACTCTTTTTTTTCCTTTTTTTTTTTAGTTATATCTATATATATAAAATCTTAACAGCTTTATGGATTTTTTTAACATGCATAGAGGCCAGTGGTACCATGCTTTTCAGTCCCATAGAGTTTTTTCCTAGAAGATTTAAACCAACAATCTTCCTTTTAAGAGCACTGGGATGAAATTATTGGAACTCCTTGCCTTTTTTTTTTTTACTTATAGGGTGTCGAGGTTAAGAAGAGAAAACTGTGAATTTTTTTGTAAATTGTATTTTCACTATTTGACTAGGCTATTTCAATTGCAGTGTTGGAGTTTCCAGATTTACATATAATTTCTAAAGAGTATTTATACAAATATTATTAGATATTAGAAATTCGGGTCATCCTTAAACAAAGATCCAAACCTTGGCCTAAATGAGCTCTATATAATATCTTCTAAATTCAGCAAAGGACAAGGACAAGGATGTTGTTTTTGTTAAATTTCAAAAGTTAAATGTAAAGGTAAGTTCAACTATACATACTAACTGAGGTTTTGGATTGTCTTAAATAGTAGCAAAATCTTCCAAATTTAATTCTTTAATTAATGAAAATGAAAAAACAGTAAAGAAATTATATCTTCTTTCATCTTATAATCCACTCCACTTCAAAAACAAAGGAGAGAGAGGGACTAGCTGCTTTGCAGTTACTTCCCTTATTTAAGAGTATACTTCCACAAAGAAGTGAAAACACTTTTTAATATGTACATTGAATCAATAAGCTGAACACACTTTAGATTCTCCTAATATAAAAGCTCATAAAATATGGATTTTCTTTTCAAATTCATTCAACATAGTTTCCAAAAATTCCAAGTCCATCAAACATATGGACCTCATAATTTGGATAAAAACTCTCTTCATATTCCTTTACTTTACTCTTTCATATGCCTATAAGTAACCTAATGGCAATGTTCTAGGTGGAGGGTGAATATCAGTTAGTTTTTTTTCCATTGAGATTGGTTACCAATATTCTATAAGAATAATTAATAGGGAGAAAAATGTTGGAGTCAACAATGCACTTTCTTATGTCATTAGAGTATTCAATCTTTATAGAATAAAGATAGCATTTGCATTCATAATAGTCATTTATCATTAGACTTAAAAAATTAATATCATTAGACTTAAAAAATTATAACATAAAGATAACATGAGAGAAAATATGATAATTGATCCAAAAATTGCATTAACACATAGAATGGATGGGGATAAACTAAATCAACATTCTTATTAGAGAATACTCTTAATTTTGGATAATCATTTATATTGTATACACATATTCCATATAATGTAACTAACCTCTCAAGAAAAATGGGGCTTGAAACATCATATGTGTTTACACTTTCCCATAGTTTTTGAGTTCTTCAATCAACAATTGCATGTAAACATCCATCCTAATGACTTATTTTCTATGTGAAACTATGAAAACCAACATTCAGTGTTCAATTTTCATAGAAAACCAAGGAGGAATGTTGTTATTGATGAATACTATCGGATAAAAATGTAGTTTATTTTATAGAGTGAGTATGGATCAACTCCATCCATGGCTATGCTCAATTGTAGACTTTGTATCTCCTCCTTGAATTTATCAAGTTAAGTGCCATAAATGTGATTCATGGACATGTAATTGGATGGGATTTGCATGATTACATGTTCACTTATATGTGAGACATACCACCCTTTCATCTCTTCTAATTATGTGCAATGAAACATCCTTTGAACCCTTGGGATTATAAGTATGCTCCTTGATATCTTATGTTGAGGAAATATTATCTTTATTTTATTTTATTCATGACACTAGTCATGTCCACATGTGGATATTGCTTCTTATCTACATATTCTCCCCTGTAAAGAATCATATAATCATTATGACAAGCATGGTATGATGTGCACTCAACACCCAACCTTCTCAACAACGTTTTTACCCCTTTGTGACTGCCTAGGAGGACATTGTCACTAGGAAGAGCCTTCTCTTTGAGTAGCCTACTAAGTGTGAACAACATCAATGCAAGGTTTCATTACAAGGATGTAGCTAGTATGTCCAAATTTAATGTGCCCTAAGATTATTTAATATAAAAAATGTAATATACTTAAGTGAAAAAAAAGATAACTAATTTGACATGCACCTCAATACTTTTAAGAAACAAATGTCTAACAAAAATATATGGAATTCAATTTGTATGATAACATGGTTTTCCCCAATCAAGTGTAGTTGGACCCATTTGTGAAAATAAAAGAGATAGGAACATATTTTAGGCTCTAAACAAAGGTATATGTTGTAACAATAGGTTAATCATATTATCACACCTCTAGATCTTCTGGAGGCAGTCAGTCAATAGTCAACTAGGAGAGTCAACTAAGCAATCGATTAAGTACATTCAATTGGTCAATCGAGGTACAATTCAAGGAGTTTATTATGTGATCTAACCAATCAAATTGGGTCATGTACTCCTCACTTCAAGGGATTTAATTACACTTGGGTACTATATATAAATGGCCTTATGGATCAACCTATCATGTACTTTTTATGGAAAAAAATTGGCATGAGTGGTGATTTGTTCTCACTTGTACTTAAGTGTCATAACAATGTCTTTAGACACCACCTTTTCTTGGATGTATATCTCCTAGATCTACTAATTCATTGGCTCTCCAACATGGTATCAGAACTATTATTTGAGACCTTGTTAAGAACCAAATACTTGCATACAAAAACACCCCAAATATTCAAAGAACAATTTAGAAGAACCACACTTTTATTATTATCAAACCCTTATGGTAGGGAAACACTATACAATGGATCCTATTATGGAAGGGATCCTCTCCTGCTCACTTTCCTCTTCAAGACTCTTCGATGGGGCATCCTCCTATTGAGCTACCGCTCCAAATACAATGCTTCTAAACTTGTTTCATTACATTGTTTGAACCTCTTTATATAGTACTACCAACCACCTAAGAACAATATAGAGGAGGAACCTTCTAGTAAGTCCTCTTATATTTATTATATCTAACTACTATAGTGGGCCTTATTTAATAATATAGTTGACCTAGTCCACCTTACATTGAATGGAATCCACTATTATCACTATGGACCCTTCAAACCCCCACTACCTCTCTAGCTACACTACATTCAATCCCCCTTTATAAAAGCATTGTTCTCAATGCTTGTTATGAGGGTGTACAACCATATACCAGGGTTCCATGGATAAGTGTAGACTGTAGTGCTGAAGTATACTAGAGAACCAGGGTCCCATGTAGAAATGAAAGCCACCATGTTGAAGTAGTCCAACCGCCATTGTAAATCAAGGTCACATATCCAAGTGCTCATGTGTACTCCACGCAGAATATGTCAGAACCCAATAACCAACTTAAAATGGTGCTCCAAAGACTTACACATGTCACATGGATCCAAATATGAATATCCATCCACATAGTGGGAAAGGGTCGTAGCTAAATCGAGAAGGAATAATATCATTGTATAATATGCAGGTTCGACACTGGTAGTCGTAAATGGCTCTTGATTTGTCACATTGATGTTCTTTACACAAGGTGGAGTAGAGTAATCAAATAAAATATGAAAATGGTTGTCATCCCATAAATGACAACTATCTATAAACCAATCATCGCAATAAGCCTCAAAATCGTACCAAGCGTATGCTTTTTTATTGTATTCATCCTTGATGGCCTGCATAATATACCTTCATTGTATTGCAATGTTGAGCTCTTGAATATATTTCTCCTGAGTATTTTGCATTTCAACTTTGATTTCTTGAAATGTTGTTGTGATGGCTTCCATGATTCGAGAGCGAATATCCATTGTAAATACCACATATAAGATACCAAAATAAATATCTTAAAAGTATCTATCCAAAGGATCTGATTTGGTAGCAACTTGAGCACCCTGTGAAAATTAATGAGCTCTACAGTCCCACTGTCGTCACTGACCCTAAAAAATGGTTGATTTTGGATCAGCGATATCTTCACGTCCGGAGCTCTGATTTGGGTGATTTTTTTGTGAAATCAATTATTTTTGAAAAAGGAACCCAGATCTGTAACGTTTTTTGGAAAATTCAGCCCTAACTACTACAAAAATCAGAAAAATCGTGCAGCCTTCCATGGAAAAACCCTGAAAATAACATATTTTAAAATGTCGATAACTTTACTTCCTAGACTTTGTTTCGGACGATTTTTTTTTAATTGGGTGTTTTTGTGAGGGGAACTCAGATATATAACTACTTTCTGCAAATTATGCACAAAAATATACAAAAATTGTCTGGAATGTCGCGGCCCTCTTTTTCTTCTCCAAACAAATCTTCAAAAATAGAAAAAAAAAAATTACCCACAATTCCTGCTAAGGAAAGTGCTTTGATACCACTTGTTAAAAACCAAATATCTCTAAATAAAATCACCACACAAGATATATGGAACAATATATAAGAACCACACCTTTATTATAAGAAAACTCTTAGGGTAGGGAAACACCATACAATGGATCCTATTATGGAAGGGATCCTCTCATGTTCAATTGCCTCTTCGAGGGGACATCCTCCCATTGAGCTACCGCTCCAAATACAATACTTCTCAACTTGTTTCATTTCATTATTTTACCCTATTTATATAGTACTATCAACCACCTAAGAACATTCTATAAGAGGAACCTTCTGGAAGTAGAACCTTCTAGTAAGTCATGTTACATTTATTATATCTAACTACCATAGTGAGTCTTATTTAATAATATAATGTACCTAGTCCACCTTACATTGAATGGCCTCCACTATAGGGTAGGGAAACACCATACAATGGATCTTATTATGGAAGGGATCCTCTCTTGTTCATTAGCCTCTTCGAGGGGGAATCTTCCTATTGAGATAATGCTCTAAATACAAAACTTCTCAACTTTTTTCATTACATTGCACAGAAATATACATAAATCATCTAGAATGTCACAACCCTCTTTTTCTTCTCCGAAAAAATATGAAAAAATAGAAAAAAAAAATGCCCACAATTCCTGCCAAGGAAAGTGCTCTGATACCTCTTGTTAAGAACCAAATATTTGCATACAGAAACACCCCAACTATTCACAGAACAATATATAAGAACCACACTTTTATTATTATCAAACTCTTATGGTAGGACAACACCATACAATGGATCCTATTATGGAAGGGATCCTCTCTTGTTCACTTGCCTCTTCAAGGGGGCATCCTCCTATTGAGCTACCGCTCCAAATACAATACTTCTCAACTTGTTTCATTACATTGTTTGAACCTCTTTATATAGTACTACCAAACACCTAAGAATATTCTAGAGGAAGAACCTTCTAGAAGTAGAACCTTCTAGTAAGTTTTCTTACATTTATTATATCTAACTACCATAGTGAGCCTTATTTAATAATATAGTGGGTCTAGTCCACCTTACATTGAATGGCCTCCACTATTATCACTATGGGCCCTTCAGACCCCCCACTATCTCTCTAGATACACTATAGACCTAGCTATATCTACAAGTCTTTTGTAGGTTGTCACTTGCACATGCTCCTAATTAGTCATATCTATCGAGTAGATTGAGTCAAGGTTTCAACTTAAAGATGGTATCAAAGTTTAGATCTATAGATAAATATCATGAGTTCCAAGCAAGAACTTGTGGTTATAAATGGACACAATTATCACAAGTGGGTATATGATAAGGACCCATTATTGAAGAGTAAGGTGCTTTGGCAGTTTAAAAAGACTGTGGTTCTAGATCTAGTGGGTCATCAACAAAAGATTGTAGTTGATGGGAAGAATGATGAGGATATAGGAGTCATAAAAACTTACATCTCCATGGAGATTCACTTTAATATGAGAAAGATCAACCATCCTAGTGAATTCTGGAAGAATTTGAAGACTCTATTTAATAAGACCAATGAAGGTTAGGTTGTGTAGATTGAGAAAGATTCGATCTCTATTGATCCTCTATCTTTTGAAATAATTGAAGACTATTTGGCTCACATGAATGAACTTCAATTGAAATTGGATGAATGTGGATTAGGTTTCTTGAAGAAGGGTAATCATCTCATAGATATAATATTGATGAACCTAAAGAAACTCTATGATGTATTATGTTTTACATTTCATGCTAGTTGGGAATCCAAGAAATAAGATGGTAAGGATTATTCCTTTCACTCTTTCTATGGTTTTCTAATTAGGGAACATGAAAAATTTCTTGATTAAGGGAAACTTGAAGTTAAGAAACAAAATAATTTGAAGAAGGGAAAAGGTTGGCAGAACTATAGAGAAATAGGTTGGGCCAATAATTATGAGAAAGAATGATATTGCATTAACTAATCCATTAAGAAGAAGCATGATGATTAGGCATTTATTAGGAAAGGTATGAAGAAGAAAACTTGCCATTATTATGGGAAATTAGGACTTATGGAAAAGGCTTGCTGGAAAAAGACTAAAGACCTAGAGGAGAAAGTCAAGAAACTTTAAGGAGACATGTTGACTAGATAGTCCACCAACCTACATCAACAACTTCCAAAAGGTAAGGTATATAATTATACATTCTTTGTTAGTGCAAAGACTAAATACCTAGAGGAGAAAGTCAAGAAACTTTAAGGAGACATGTTGATTAGATAGTCCACCAACCTACAGCAACAACTTCCAAAAGGTAAGGTATATAATTGTACATTCTTTGTTAGTGCTTCTTAGGCCTTGCATGCTCACACTTTCAAACGTGAGTGGATAGTGGACTCTTGTTGTACCCATCACATGGCTAAAGATGCATCTCACTTTTCTTTATTAAATAAGGCTACAAAAAAGGAAATCTTTGTTACTAATGATTAAGCTCTTACTATCATTGGTTGTGGTAAATTTGAATTCCAAAATGGAGTGATCATTAATGTGTATCATGTACCTATTTTGAGTGCCAATTTTTTGTTTGTACCCCAACTAACTTAGACTATAAGGAAGGTAGAAATTTGGTCGGATTGGTTCATTGTGAAAGATATGCATAATAACTTTGTTGTTGTTGAGGGTATTCTTGATCCTAAGGAAAAATTGTATAAGTTATATGACTTTTCCAAAACAAATCCATGACCTACCACACTCATAGAAAATATCAACAATTGGAGAAGAATTTAACATGAAAGACTCAAACACCTGAATTTTTAAAGCATGAAGTTGATGATAAAACACAAAATTGTTGCTAGAATATCTAGGATTGTTCAAAATAATGGTGTATGTGAAGGGTGTGTGATTGGAAAGCATGGAAGTTTCATTTGAAATAGGGAAGACTTGTATAACAAAGACTCAATTGGAACTTGTCCATAGTGATCTATGTACCCCTAAACAAACAATCACTAGCCGGTGCAAGGTATGTTTTGACTTTCATTGATAATTTTGCCAAGTATAGTTAGGTATATTTCTTGAAGAATAAGGATAGTTAGGTATATTTCTTGAAGAATTAGGATTGTTTATATGAAAATTCAAATAATTTAGGGAATTGGGTGAAAATTTGTCATCCTATGAAATGTTTAAGATCATATAATGGAGGATAATATATGGGAAATACCTTTGAAATCTACTTGTCACATAATGATGTCTCTCGGAGAATATTAGTACCTTAAAAACATCAACAAAGCGTTTTTGATGAAAGGAAGAATTAAAACTTGGTTGAAATGGCATGAAAGTTTGCTTCAAGCCAAAGGTACAATTACTAGATTTGGGGCAAAAATTGTCTACTACTCAAACTATCTTCCTAACTTGACTCCAACGAAAGAAATATGGGATGTGTCTCTTCTTGAGAAATGGAGTTGGAGAAATCCCTCAATGGGAAAACTAAAAACATTTGGATCCATTACATGGGCTCATATTCCAAATGATAATAGAAACAGACTAGATGCAAATATTCATGCTTTTGGGATACTCTTAGGAGTCAAAGGCCTACAAGTTGTTTGATCTAGTCACATAGGATATTATTTGTAGGAGAGATAGTGTCTTTTATGATAAGACCTCAAATATTACTACGTTGAACTCCTCTTCTAACATGTTGGAAATTATGCATAATTTTGGATCAACTAACTACTACACAGGTCCATAGTTGAATCCTATACCAAAATTGACTTGCAATTAACCTTCCATAGTAGAGTCAACCATAAGTTTTGGAACACCTATTAAATCCACTAATGGAGAGTTTGTTACAAGAAATCCTTCAACAAGGGAAATTTGTGTTCCCATATGATCTACTAACACCAACTGAAGTTGTTGGTGCTAATGTGGGATATGTAGATGACTCAAGGAAGACTAGAAGTTAGAAATATCATGGTAGTGTTGCTCCAATCGTGCATGTACTACAAGAATGTGATCATGATACATATGTAAATGCACATAGTTGACTTGAGTGGGAGAATGATATGGATTATGAGTATCTCATTGATGAATAATAAAGCATAATACTTAGTTCCTTGAGTTTAAGGAAAGAATGTGGTGAAATGTCAATGGATCTACAGGAACAAGTTCATATATGAAGGTGATGTTGAAAGGCATAAAGGCTCGTTTGGTAGGAAAGAGATTTTCTTAGAAAGAAGGCATTGACTACACTAAAACATTTTCCCCTATTGCAAATATGAATTATGTTCAATTGATTATTTCACTTGTTGCTTGTTTTGGAGAGGATCTACACAAACAAGTTCATATATGAAGGTGATGTTGAAAGACATAAGGCTCGTTTGGTAGAAAAGAGATTTTCTTAGCAAGAAGGCATTGACTACACTAAAACATTTTCCCCTATTGCAAATATGAATTATGTTCAATTGATTATTTCCCTTGTTGCTTGTTTTGGAGAGGATGCACATTAGATGGATGTCAATAGTGCTTTCTCACATGGTGATCTCACTGAGGATATTTATATGGAGAAACCCCATAGCTTTGAGAAGAATGGTAGTCTTGTCTATAATTGAAGAAATAATTGTATGGTTTGAAACAATACCTTGGGGTATGGTAGAAGAAGATAGACCATTTTTTCCTCAACCTTATTTTCAAACACTATGAATTGGATAATAGTATCTATGTTTTACATGTAAATGGTGAAAGTTTAAATGTTGCATTGTATGTTGATAATTTGTTCATTACCAAAAGTAATGTTGATTTAATTTTGGATTCGAAGAAATAGTGAGTAAATACATTTGAGATGAGTTGCATTTCTTTTTAGGAATCTAAGTTTTACAAATGGGTGATGGTATCTTTCTTTATCAAAACTTTAATATGTATTGAATCTATTACAAAAGTTCAAAATGGAATATTGTAAACCACATGCTACTCCTTACCATTTGCAAGTGAAGCTAACTAAAGTGTGTGATTCTAAAAACTTAAATGCTACTCTCTATAGGAAACTTCTTGGTAGCCTTATTTATGTAACTCATAGTTGACTTGATATTTCCTTGGTTGTTAGTCTAGTAAATCGATTCATGCAGTATCGGCAGGAGTGTCACTTGAAGGTCATAAAGATAATGTTTGTTAAAACAAGGGCACTTACTAGCTTGGTATAAAATATTAAAGTATCGGCAAGAGTGTCACTTGAAGGTCATAAAGATAATGTTCGTTAAAACAAGGGAACTTACTAGCTTGGTATAAAATATTAAAGTGCTATGAACTAGTGGAGATGGGGATGACATGAAATTTATGTCTAGATATGTGTTTCATCTTGGCTTTGGAACCATTATTTTAACTTTCAAAAATAATAAGGTGGTCTGTCTTTCTACCACAAAAGAAGAATGTCATGGTGTAGTTAATGTTGGCACAAAGGAAGTGTGGATTTATACTCTCTTGGGTGAGCTTATATTTCCAATCGAAGAATCAAATATATTTTATTGTGATAATAAAGTCCCATATTGGTAATGAGAATCAAGTTGTTCATAGTAAGATGAAGCATGTGGAGCTTCATGCTCATTATTTGAGGTAGTTGGTGGAAGATGTTGTTTTTTCTCTTATCTATTCTAGGATAAATGATCAGGTTGTTGATATATTTATGAAACCTTTAAAAGAAGATAAGTTTGTGTAATTTTGGGTTGTGCTTGAGCTTCAGTAAGCTGCAATTATGGTGGGATGTAAAGGGAATTGAATTTTAGTTATTGAATATCTTAACAAGTTAACTAGGTTTGTTACACTTCTATATCTTATGGAGATAGTTAGTCAATAGTTGGCAGCCAACTAGGAGAGTTGACTAAGCATACTTTTGAGCATTCGACTAGTTGATTAAGTTAGCCATAGTAGTCAATTGGTGTGTAGGTCGAGGTAGAATTCAAGGAGTTTTTTATGTATCCTAGCCAATCAAAGTGGTCCATGTCCTCCTCACTTTAGAGGAGTTAGTTACCCTTTAGTACTATCATGGGTACTATATATGGATGGTCTTATGGTTAGATCTATCATGCACTTCTTATGAAAGATTTTTTTGTCTCATGTGTTTCCTATTTTGTGCGTAGTAGACTAGTGTGTGATTCATGGACTTATTATGAAATTTTTTTTGTCTCATGTGTTTCCTATTTTGTGCATAGTAGACTAGTGTGCGAGTCAAGGTAGAATTCAAGGAGTTTGTTATGTGACCTAACCAATCAAATTCAACCATGTATACCCCACTTCAAGGGAGTTAGTTACACTTTGGTACTACATATATATGGTATTATGAATCAATATATCATGCACTTCTCATGAATGTTTTTTTGGCTTCTGTGTTTCCTATTTTGTGTTGAGCTATGCTCACTTGTAACAATGTCTTTGGATGCCACCTCTTCTTGGAATGGATAGATCCTTGATCTACTAACTCCCTATTTCTCCAATAATATCTATCATGAAAATAATCCCCTAACTCATATTTCTCAACTACATTGACCAACGTTGACCCCATTTCATTTGTAGCTTGTAAAAAAGTATCAATACCAACTTTTCTATCATTGTATTAATCCCACACAAATGATTAGGAATCATTAGTACTAGAATACTTCTCATTGGGTGACTTGGGAGCAAGTGGGAATGTAATGGGGGTTTGTAAAAACCACTCGTTGTATGATAAATCATTGTGTTCCCTTGTTTTATAATCATTTTTTTGTATGTATATCATGGAGGGTGATTTGGAAGAGTAAAAATAGGTCCCTAATCATTAGACTCTTGAAAATTTTAACATTGCACTAGTGCATTCAAAAATAATAATACAACAAGATTTAAGGTCACAACATAGTCATTCATTAACATAATGACACAATGTTAAATCATTAAAGTTGCATATTTAACCCTTTACCTTTTAAAAACCTCACATAACTAGAGTATCATTAAAAAGTTGTAGTGCATAGTGAAGAACCCCTAACGTAGGATGGTGGCTAGGTGGTGGAATGTCACAATTGGAAAAGAAAAGTGGATCTATAAATTCATTTTCTAACTTTATTCGATACTTTTATCCACATTTAAGATTATGTCTCTTAGTTGTAGGTGGTGAAACATCATTAACATCTAAACTTGATATTGTATTAAGATCATGCAAAAGAAATTGTATAAACTTAGATATATATATTTTACATAGTAATTAATATCATATCAAACAAATGAAACAAAAATAAAAGGAATAATTACTATAAGAATGATGAAATAACTTAGTGAAATTAAAGGGGTAAGATCTTATAGTGGAATCAATCATATCTCAATATCAATATCCTTCAAAATTCAAGGAAAATAAAATCAAACCTTTAGTATATATATATACATATGTCAAAGTAATTAATATAATTCCAAAAAAATAAAATTGAGACTTATTATAAGATGGATAGGAGAAAGCATTGGAGTTAGAGAGATAGGAATTCGGTTGACTCGAACCCACGTCATTGTCTTGCAAAATTCAAGGTTAAATAGATCAAACTTAGGTATATGCATATTTCAAAGTAATTAACATAATATCGAATAAATGAAGCATAGATCAAAGTGAGACTTACTATATAAGGGATATGCATATTTCAAAGTAATTAACAGAATATCGAATAAATGAAGCATAGATCAAAGTGAGACTTACTATATAAGGGATAGGAGAACTTAGTGGACTTAGAGATCCCTGTAGTCGGATGACAAAATTTTAGAGTTTCCCATGCGATACCACCATCTAAATATATATTCTCGTAAAACTCAATTAAAAATTACAATTAATTAATATAAGTAATTAATATTTGAAGTGGTTAAATTAACTTAGGATATCACTGGTTTGAATTGTTCACAAATTTAAGAAAACATTGAAGCGTTCCATTTTTTTCGTCAATGGTGATTTACTTTTGCTTTATGTGCACCAATACTCCTTATCTCGTTTGGAACACTAGTGAAAACTTTGTAATGAAAAGTGTTTTAGCAAATACCCTCTGTAAAAACCTCCACAAAAAAGTTTGTATGAAGGTTTTATTTATATCACTCTCAGCATATAGGAAATGCAATGTTTAGTGCTCCATATCTATATTGGAGCATCAATGCGCCATGTTAATATATTTTCACCCTAATTTGAAAATAATTTCTCAAAAAATCCAAAAGGATGTATTATGATATCAAACTTTTATAGGTAGAGATTAAAAACATTTTTAGATTAAAACTTGGGGTAAGAGATTTTAAATTGAAAATTTGGCAATTTAGGGGTAAGGGAATATGTCGGGGGAAGGATATTAAATTGTTAAAAAAGGGCATAATAATAACATTAAGTCATAAATATGGAAATCTAAAGGATCTACGCTCCTTTTTTATTAGTCCCTGCCATGGGATTATAGTAATGTGTTTGCTTTTGATGTGACATTAATTTGTTTTTGACCATAAATTTGTGTATGCAATGTAATGTTTAACATAGAAAAACAAATATATATTTTTGGATATAATAAAAATATTTGTGTTTCTCATTTTTAATTGGTTGATAGAATTGAATTGAAGTGTTAGTATTCCCTTCATGTCTTTCAATATGTAGAATTAATTACATAATCAATGAATTTCACCAATCACCACATCTAAATATAAAAAGTTGTATTATGTATTTATTATTATGCATTATTATATTTATATTATATTTATTATATAATATATTATTTATTATTATATTTATTATATTTATATTATATTTATGAATATTATAGTTCCATTCAACTTACGATTCATTATACATTTGGAATAACAAACAACTCTCAATGGTTATATTTTGACAAAAAATATTCATTACTTATGCATTTAGTTATATTAAGTTTCATTGTTCAACATGTATTTCTCAACTAACTCGGCAGGGACTATGCAACCCTTGTTTCCTTTACTAAATTATATCCCTTTTCTTTTTTCTTTTTTTCTATAATATTTTCCCTTATTTTAATCTATATTCAAATTAAAAATTATAGACAAATACAATAAAAAAAACATAATAATAACATCAAATCAAAAATATGGAAATCTAAATTATCTAGACTTCTTTGTCATTTCCTTTACTAAATCTTACACTTTGTTTTTTCAAAATTTCCATAATCTTTTCCCTTGTTATAATATATATTCAAATCGAAAATATATAGAAAAAAAGAAGAAAAAAAAAAAACCTATAAAAAATACTACTCCTTTGTCCTTTCCTTTACCAAAATCTTCCACCTTTTCTTTTTTTTCAAAATTTCCGTAATCTTTTCCCTTGTTGTAATATATATATAGAAAAAAAACTTAAAAAAAATACAATAAAGGGAAACATACATATATTATTTTTGAATTCTACAATGAATGTGTTTCTCCCAATTATTATCCTCCCCTTGAATTAAATCTATGGTTTGCTTTCCAATTCCCTCACACTTCAGATTTTATTTTCAATATGGTAGGGATATATATAAAGGATTTTAGGAATTTTAATGGTTTTATTATTAGTCCCTGTTATAGGATTATAGCAATGAGTTTGCTTTTGATGTGACATTAATTTGTTTTTTACCATAAATTTGTGTATGCAATGTAATGTTTAATATAGGAAAACAAATATATGTTTTTGGATATAATAAAAATATTTGTGTTTCTCATTTCTAATTGGTTGATAGAATTGAAGTGTTATTGCTCCCTTCACATCTTTCAATATGTAGAATTAATTACATAATTAATGAATTTCACCAATCACCACATTTAAATATAAAAAGTTATAATATGTATTTATTATTATGCATTACTATATTTATATTATATTTATTATCTAATATATTATTTATTATTATATTTATAATAAATTTATTATATTTATATTATATTTATGAATATTATAGTTCCATTCAGTTTACGGTTCATTATACATTTTGAATAACAAACAACCCTCAATTATTATCTTTTGACAAAAAAATATTCATTACTTGTGCATTTAGTTATATTAAGTTTCATTGTTTAACATGTATTTCCCAACTAACTCGGCAGGGACTGTGTTGCCATGCAACCTTTGTTGATACATGACTTAAAGGGTATCTATATTTTTTTTAATAATAACCATGTTTTTTTTTTTTAAGTAAGATTGTATAAAAAACCTGCTAAAATCAAAGATTACAAAATGATCCCTTTGTTCCAGGTTGTAAATACTGAGCTGCCCCAAGGGGAAACTAACTTAGCTAGCCGAACAATTCCATAGTTCAAGTCTTAAACTATCAGTCATAACAAAATTTCTGCAAGTCTTAACAACAAAATATTACAACTTGACCTTTCTACTGACATATAACAAAAAAAGCGAAATTGAGCCCCCTACGTGTGACCAGCTTGACAGTAATTGAAACAGACAGTAATTGACACAGATTATCACTGCAACGTCCATGAGGCAAAACAAAAGTTATACGACCCTCCAACGGAGCAAAATAAAAGAGACACATGTGCATGTCAAGTGGCGGGGCTGTAGTGCGGCCACACGTCCATGGAGGTGGCGTCGAGTGTTGGGTCCCCGATATGAGTTGGCTCCTCCTCGACTGGTGTCGCGTCCTCCTGCATTACGTCCTCCTGCAGGACTGGTGTCGCGTCCTCCTCCTTGACTGGTGCAACGTTCTCTGAGGTCCTAAGTGGTGGAGTTGGTGCCAAGACTAGTGGCTCAGCCTCTGTTGCGTGTGCTTCTCCTGTTGAGGGGTGGTGGGCATCCTGCAATGCTGAAAGCAATTGCAGGAATTGCGTTGCTTTCCCATCCAGAATCCCCAGGCGAAACCGTAGATCATCCAAGTCTCGGCGTAGCTCAAAGACCAGGCCTTGCATTTCAAATTGAAGGTTGCCACGGGAGTGAGGCCGTTGAAGTGAACCTTGGCTTGCTTCATGGCCATCACCCTAAGAGTGAGGACCGAGTAGCGGGGCATGGGGTGTCTGGGAGGGCGAGCAGGTCGGTGAGTTGGGAGGAGCCACTAGTACTGACTGCGAAGCGGAGGCCAAATCTCCCAGGGGGCCTGGGTAAAATCCCAGAGAAGTCTTCAAGAAATGAAGCCACTCCAACCTGTATGCAAAAGACGACGAGAGGGTGGGACTATGACTCGAATGCGCCTGGGAGGAGGACGAGGAAGGCGACGAGAAGGAGGAACTGTTGGAGGGTGCGGGCAGGGAGTGGAGGGCTAGACGTGGTCGGTTGGGCTACCATGTCGAGCCTCGTTTGGACTTCCCCCTCTGTTTCGGCATCTTTGAGACACAGTGAGGGCGGAAACACCCATGAAAGAACGATAGCAGGCGTAGGAGCAGTTGAGCGGAAGGTCGAGCTCTGGAGAAATCAACCACAGGAGAATGAGGCGTCCAATACATCTGGTGCAATTCATAGTAACCGAGGAGTTGGTTCCATCCATTAAACCAACACACGTGTAGAGTAAAAGCATAGCAATGGCGTTGGTCCATCGAGGGGACGGATAGCCAAAGCAGGGCGCACTGAGATTAATGATGCCTTGTCTCATGCAAAGTGGATTTAATAGCATTAAGGTGGCGGGAGTGGGAGGCACGCGGTTGACGCCAGGGTGGTTCTCTCCTGGCTGCTCCTTTGGACAAGTGGCTCCCACTATCACCCCATCCAGGGATAATAATAACCATGTTACCATGAACAAATTGTGTGCACTAGTGCTTCTAAATAGTTGCAATGCACCAATTCGTCGAGTTTTAAAAATTTGCCTCTATTTTTTTGGTATATATTTATTACAATATTATGTTGGTGCTACTTTCATATAAGCACCCGAGCGATCCTTTCACCAAAATGAGCACCAAAATATTTAAATACATGTGTTTTTAATTTGTTTATTTATTTTATATATGTGACACAGTTTTATTAGTCAAACTCTAGTGATCTAGCGATCCATTCATTGTTGACCGCCAATTACTTTGGCTTTGACAAAAAATGTTTATCTCCTTTCCAAAGGAGTACATAGGGCAAATGAAATAGTTTTTTTTTTAAATAATTAAATTCATTTTATTGAAAAGGCTATTGACTAACAAACTTGATCTCTTTCCAAAGGAGTAGATAGGGCAGATGAAATAGGTATTTTTTTTAAATAATTAAATTCATTTTATTGAAAAGGATATTGGGCAACAAACTTGATCATCTCTTATTGCCGAGATGCATATTTTCCATGTTATGCAACCTAAGTTTAAGTTTTCCCGAGATGCATTTTTCCATGTTACCTAAGTCTAAGTTTTGTCGAGATGCATATTCCCGAGATGCATTTTTCCATGTTACCTAAGTCTAAGTTTTGGGGAGATACATATTCCCAAGATGCATTTTTCCATGTTACCTAAGTCTAAGTTTTGTCGAGATGCATATTCCCCAGATGCATTTTTCCATGTTACCTAAGTCTAAGTTTTGCAGAGATGCATATTCCTGAGATGTATTTTTTTCCATGTTTTTTGTAAGTATATGTCAAGGCTTTAAATTGCTTTAAATTGTTCTGACTGATCAGGTTGCTTCTTCAAACACATGATCATGTTACTTCTTCAGAACTTGCGGCCACCGTCTCTGTCTCCATCGCCTCTTCCTCCACTTCCTTCACTTGCATCCACTGCCTCCACTACACTTCCTTTACAATTTTGGCCATTTCACTTTACAATTTGACAATTTGTGGCCACCGCCTACACAACTTTGCAACTACTTTCTTCGTGACTCTACAACTACTTTCTCCACGAAGAGGGCTCAACGATATTCTTATCAAATTACTCAGAGAAACAAAGTGATCTTCCCAAGCTTGGAAAACAAGTGTATAGCAAGTGTAACTATAAATATTGTTATAATGCAGGTATGTACCCCTATCATTTGTTTTCAATGTTAAAGGAGGCTTACAAATTGTACTATGATGTAAATGAAATTTCTAATTTGTAGTACAAAAAATTCATGGGAAATAATATTCATTTTCATTTATTCATTCTTACAAAAGAGTTTCAACAATGGACAAAGATTTTGGGCCTTGCCTTCTTTTGGGCCTTACCCTGGCTAATTAAACTTTCTCCCCATTGCAAGAAAGATTTTGGGTTTGTCTTGAAATGACCCCATCATCTCTTTCTCGACATCATTTTTCATCATGACTGTGTAGGACAAATTCACCTTACCGGCAACAGTTAGTGCAGAGTGGTACTCCTCGTTTTGCCACAAATCATTCCCCAATTATCTGTCCCCGCCTACTTCCATCCCAACCCAATGGTTCTCTCTCTTGCCTGCTCCCAATATATAGGCTCTGCAAAGTAGTACCACCTTACTCTACAGACTACAGCTAGCAGTCAGTCTTTCTATTCCCACCTGTATAAGAATTGGATCCTGAGAGTCGGTCAGAGGAGAATGAAAATGTTTTGGTGGGAAATTATGGATGATATCCACCTCGAGTGCAAGATTGTCTAGGTTAGAAGGAGATTGACCCCCTTCAGGACATATTGAATAATCGTTGCTTGCTCCGATATACTGAAATAATCGTTCAGGACTGCTTCTCGATCTAAAAATGATATGCCTATGCTGCCTTCGCTTACTTTTTTCCTACTCCTTGCAACTTATTTCATAACCCTGCGTTTAAGTGCCTTAATTCGGGTTCTGCAGCCCAAGATTTCAGCAGGCAGTTCTTAATTCTTTTCTCGAGCTTCCCAACATATTGTTCGAGGTTGGAAATGTATAGCCAAGAATGGCTAACTGAAGAAATCTTCATTTAAAGTATTGAGTGTAGAAACTCAATTAATAAGAAGAAAACACGAAGATACGAACCTGTCTAGAGAAATATTTCGGACCAGAAAGCCGATGGGAGGAGTGGAACGCATGTCTCTGAACCTATCTCGCACCCTATATTGATCTCTCTTCCTGTATTGGTCTTACCTCAACTTGAATACCAGCCGGTGGAGATTACTTCTACAATTCACCGAAACTCTGGTTCCGAGGCTGCTGGGTCTATATGTCTCTAGCAAATGATTTCGATCAGCTAACTAATGGAAGAAAATCACTTGAGGGATCGCGATAGTATATAACGTAGACACGCACCAACAATCACACAAACAAATCATGAACAATCAATCTATATAAAAGGTTAAAAGCTAGAACCCTAAGATGATGCATATGGGTCCACAGGAAGGCAACGGTGGTAGCATCAATAGTAATACAAAAGGAGAGGTCACCATATAGTTTGGGTCGGATCAATGAAGAAATGTGTAAGCCCAAGCACGGGAGAAAGGAAACGAATAGACAAAGAGCCCCCACCCGAGAGTTAAAGCTTCTCGGGCATCTCTTCTTAACTAACATATCGCTACTGAAATATTCTGCTACGGCCTGCTTGGTTCGAGTGAATCCACCGTGAATAGAAATCTTGTGTCTTACACCTTATAGCATTTTATGGCAGACCGTTTAAGCGAAAGTCCACTCCTGTATCTGGATGGCCCATTCGAATTCTCATACCCTTCCTATGTGCTAATTTAAGAACCAGCAAAAAAGCAAGCACCCCCAGCAGTCGCATTTTATCGAGTTTACCGAGTGAAGCCCGAAGCATCTCTTCCAGACCCAAAGCCCGTTGAAGCGCTTCTTGTTTTTCGCTGAGAATGGTGGATTTTGACTCTTGGTCGGGATTCTATGATGTTGATATTCATGGAAGAGGATGGAAATTGCTTTTGTTGGTAAAAGTAGGAGGTTCTGTATTAACAAAGATATACATACAACCTAAATCTATTTGGGTAACCCATAGTTATAGTTATAAAATATATAGTGCTAAATTCAAATAGTTTTTATGTTGAGTCTCTCTTTGAGGTGAAAAACTACAATTGAAAATAGCATGACACTGAAATGCCATCTTATCACCTAGTCTACAACGGTCTTTGGCTCACTGTTAGTACTATGATTTTTGTCATGTTTGTTAGAGAGTCTACAATGGTCTTTGGCTCACTGTTA
>ML788179.1:245121-258535 GCA_009831015.1 Picea engelmannii | reverse complement strand
CGTTCAGCAGGTAAAACTACACCTAGGGAAGACTACACATAGGAAATACATATGGTTTTGTGGGTTACTCGAAACAAACATCTAACCAAGTTGTTGGAAACCTCTATAACCCCTATTGGCACCCCTTCAAGTAATACCACATCAAACAAAATATATATAGGACCATCACTCCCACATACCATCAAGCATATTGGGAGTCCCCTAGGTCTTTTGAAAACATCTCTAGATCATTCGATCAACTTCCTGACTATTATAGTGACACAGAAAACAACACTCAAGAAGATAATCTCTAGTACCTAGGTAATCGGGTAGTACGGATAAGGGTACAATCGATCCTCCTTAGTTGGTGCCTTGAGATATTGGGTCGTGTACTATTATTTGACCTTGCATGTATATCAAAGAGATATAGCATAGGGAAAACCCTTATCTGTAGGAACCATGGAAGCCCTAACCCTCGGGGAACAGAACATAATAGAAAAGGAACAGAAGGGAAATTTTGTGGTGGTGGTAGATTTTCTTTCCAAATCGGGCAATAAGTTAGTCATCTTGGTGGTGGTAGATTTTATTTCCAAATCGGGCAATAAGTTAGTCATCTTGGTGGTGGTAGATTGTCTTTCCAAATATGCTCATTTATGTGCTCTTAAACACATGTTCACCGCATCCACAATGGCTCAAATTTTTATGGATGATATATTCAAACTCCATGGCATGTCTAATTACATTGTCTTTGACCATGATCCAACTTTCACCAGCAATTGTTGACAATAATTGTCCAAGCTCCAGGGAACCCAATTGCATCTTAGCACCACCTGTCATCCCCAGACTGATGAAAAAACAGAAGTTATAAACAATCGTTTAGAAACATATTTGCAGTGTTTTTCATCTAATGGATAAAATTAGTGGACTCAGTGGTTACCCCTAGTTGAATGGTTGTACAATGCATCTTACCATACTTCCACTCACATGACTCCCTTTGAAGCAGTCTACAAGAAAAATCCACCTTCGGTTCTCTCATGCATGTCAGGTGTCTCCAAGGCTCAGGAGGTTGACAACAATCTTACTTTCCACGCATCCATTCTCCATACCCTCAAATAGAATTTGGTTCTGGCTCAAAATTGCATGAAGCAACAAAGAGATCAAGGTCGTTTTGAACATCAATTCGTTGAAGCGGACCGAGTGTTTCTTAATCAACAACCTTATAAGTAGAATTCACTCTAAGTTGAACATTGACAGAAACTCACCCCCAAATTTTATGGTCCTTATACAATTCTCAAGATAGTGGGGCATGTGGTCTACAAGTTAGCTTTGCCCATTCATTCTAAGCTCCATCCTATTTTGCTTGTCTTGTGCTTAAATAAAATGATTGGAACTAAGTTCCAAAATCAAACCAATCTCCCTGAGTTGGATGAAGAAGGTTCCATTTGGTAGCACCCACAAGCAGTCTTGGACCAACATGAGTGTTGTCTCTGTCAGTGCACCATCAAGGAAGTTTTAGTTCAGTGGAATGATACACCACTAGAAGATGCCACCTAGGACTCAACTACCATTTTGCAACAATTTCCTCATCTCAAGCCTTAAGGACAAGGCTTTTTTTCAAGGGAGAGGGCATGTTAGGGACCTAACCTCCCTAACCCCTCATATAAATAGAATAATATATTCTCCATGCAATAAAGGCCAACATTAGAAAATAAGGCCTATATAATAATGTGAACAAGTTTGTTGTAAGAAGACTTAATAGAATCTTTCGCTTCTAGAAAGATCTTCCTCTAGAATGTTCTTTAGAAGATAGAATTAGTATAAATAAGAGTAGAAGGCATGAGAAAGTATTGTCTAGAGAATTATTGTAATAGAGCTCTACTATATTGGATGTTTCCCCCTCGAAGAGACAAGTGAACTTGGATTTCTATCAATAAAGGTATCATTGTTGGTGTTATTGTTCTCTCTATTTTTCTATTTCACTGGTATTTATCATAAAAAAAAATATGCTTTATAAAATACATCTGGTACCTTACACTCTACATGAGATGGAGATTCTTAGGGGTTCGATAATGAGATACTACAATGCCCTCCTAAACTGAAAATCCATGTGAAGAAAATAAGTGAGGATAAATAAGTCATAAATAACTCTCGAGAAGTCATTCCAAACAATGAAAATGGAAAACAAATTTATACATATTTGAGGCGCTTGGTCGAAATAATATGTAAAAATGCTTTCCACTTAATGTATAAAATCCAAAGAAAAGCATGCAAGAACATGGTTCTTAATAAATTCATGGAGAAGTATCTTAAGGATTGTAACAACCCTAAATAATGATTTAATTATCATGAATGATAAATATTAGTTTAATGAATTATTAAAATAGATTTATGGAGACTTTATTATAATATAATTAATATTGGTAGTTGAACCAATTAATGGGAGGGATAAGGTGGTTGAAGAATTAATGAGGGGTAAAGCGGTTGGAGAAAGGGTTTGGAGGGAGGAAGGCAAGGGAGAGGAGAGGACTCGGGAGGGGGATCTCTTTTGGTTTGGGTGATATTCTTGGTTTATGGAAGGGAAGAAAATTGGGAGAGGAAGGAGGAGGAGGGCAGGAAACAATTTCTGGCTACAACAGTTTTGCTTGAGGACTCACACGGGGGCACCTTGGTTGCTGGGAATTTTGGGCTCAAGGTCCAGGAAATCGTAAGGAATCCTGGGGCTAGGGAGCCGAAGAGGTTGTTCCTAGTTGGTTGGGCGGTTATTTAGTTTGGGTAGGTTTCATCAACTTCAGGTTCAGCATCAGGTTGAGGTAAATACCCCATGCTCATTATGTTGTTGTTCATTATGCTCATTATGTTGGTGTTCATTATTATGTTGTTCATTATTATACTATTGAACATTATTATTATGGGACAGAAAATAAAGAAGTAACTTAGAATGAATTTCTGTATTTATATTTTTTTTATGAGGCTCTGTATGCACATGCCTTACACATGGTATCAGAGCCAAGTTTCAAAACTTGGACCAGGGCCTACCCACCTACCCACCTGTAAGAGTAAAGATTTAGGAATGTTGTTCCAGCAATAACCCAAAAATTTAAACAACCCTTAAATAGTTATATTGAAACCCTTTACAACAAATTAGAAATGCAACCCTGAAACCCTCTAACCAAAACTAGTAAATAACCAGAAATAACCATGAACTTGTTCACCTGTACAAGTGAAATCCTTGAAAGGATATATATATAAACAAAAATAATATATATATGGAAAATATATGAGTGTAAAAAATATATATATAAGAATATATAAATCTGGCACCGAGGGCCAAACTCGAGCTCTATGCAACCCGCAAGCCAAGCACAAAAAAAAAAACAACAAATTTTAACACTTGTTTTAAATAAATAGAAATATATATATCAAAATATATAGAAGAAGTAAAAACAAAAAAACAAATATACATGTATAAAATAATTGGCATGAGGCCAGTGCCAAGCTTCAAGCCACGAAGGAGGAGCCCACAAGGGCCCAAGGCCCAACCTACAATTCCATGAGCTAAGGCACCAACATGCCAAAGTGATCAACCAAGTTACATGCCAAATTATTCAACACAAGTTTCAATCCCAAATCCCAGGACCAAGTGCCAAGGCCATCGAATAGGGAGACTACTCATTACACTATGCGCTCAGTATTCAACACACAATTAAAAAACGCGAGACCAAGCACCAAATCCAAGGGAGGAGCCCACAAGAGGTGACTACATTTTAAAACACACAATTCAGCGCCCAACGACCAAACGCCAAACCAAGAGAAGGAGCCCACAAGGGGCATTGTGTTTACACCATGCTCAAGCTTCAATCTCCAAATATATGTATAAAATAATGGGTCTTTTTCCCATTTCTCTTTCTTATCCAAAGATTAAGTCGACTTACATTCCATGTTCAGTCTACCAAACCTATCATCATGTTGAACTAACACATGCAACGCCGAGGAGGGAGCCCACAAAACGGTGCACTATGGCAGTACAATCGGGCTCTTGAGATTTGGAAGCCACCATTACCATCCTACTTCCTCTGTAAATCATTCAAGTCAAGCCCCAAATACAACACACAACTCAATTATAAATCCAAGTCTCAAGTCCAACGACAAAGTCAAGAGGGATAGACCCCATCAGTAGTGTTCCTTTTTCCCTACGCGTCTGAGCACAAAGCACCGAGAAATTCATCAATAACACCTCACAATGCACGGAAGAGACAACCTGCAAGAGGCCGTAAGTCTTTGCATAGCCAAAAGCCCAAGAAACCAATCTACTCTACCAAGCCGCCAAGCCATCAAGGAAAAAGCTCGTCGTCACTAATAGCAAAGATAACGAGCGAGAATCATTGCCTCATGTACGTATTCCTTGGAGGAATGCATTATCGTAGCAATATGATGGTGTCAATCTTGCCATTGTGGAGTGGGGGGGGTGGGGGAGAAAACCCTGGCCGCAGTTGCAGAAAGGGGAGAGGCGGCAGAGGAGGTAGGGAGCGTTATGCGAGCAAGTGGGGTGTAGGGTTTTTGGTAATGAGAGTCGTGGGGGTGGGGGGGGCACGTGGGCCTCATGCGAGGACCCACGATACCCGACCTTGATTTTTTTTTAAATTAATTTTTTTTTTAATTATATTAGTTTTTTTTTTATCTTTAAAAGTATAAATTGTTAATTATTTTAAACATTCAGTAAAAAAAAAATTTATAATTATTTTAATTTAGTTTAAATTTTGAAATAATTTAAAATTATTAAAGTTGTACAAAGGATAAGTTTTAAAATTTTAATTTTAAAAATTATAGTATATATGAGATGTATATACATTTGTAATTGGATAAGTTTTTAAATTTTATTTTAATATTATTATGTTAAGATAGTATAATATTAAAATAAAGTAATTTTATTAATATAGTATTATATTAATATTAGGTATTTTAAATATGTTAATGATGTTAATATCAATGATTAACATGATTATGTTGATTAATGCCAATATTATTGATTAACATAATTAAGTTGATCAATATTAATAAGGGGACTAATTTGAAACTTAGGCTAATGGATTAATCTAAGTTATTGGGTTATAATGATTAATCAACATTGTATTTAACACACTTTAATTAGTTTTCAAAATTCTAAGGACTTAAGGAGGTAAGTGACACTTATTGGCGAGTACCTCATAGTGCTAACATAGTTGGCAAGGAAAGGGAGTTAGCAACTATTCCGAACAAAGTTACCAAGCTTAGAGGCTTTTTTACCCCAATCTTTAGCCACTTACCCTAAATAGAGTAACGTCTATTTACATACAAGTAAAAAAAAACTAACGCCTAACCCTATGTTTACAAGTATAAGTTGAGTGAATGTGAACTGCCTTAGACTCTTCCCTGACAAGCATTTGGTTTGATGCAGATTCAATTATTCAAGATGGTTAGGACTCGGGGAAATCAAGGCCGAGGGGCATCATCGCAAGGACTGCCAACGTCGGCGCTGCCACCACCATCGCCTAAATTAGCTCTCATTTTGCACTCTTTGGAGGCTATTAATGAGATTTTAAAGGGGCATTAGACAACAGATGTCGAAGTGGAACCCCCACCATCTGGAGTGGGTAACCATGAAGCGTCGAGGGATTCAGAGGGAGGGCCTCCACCCAGGGACATCACTAGAGAAATGCAGAAGATCTAACTCCCAGATTTTGTCGGGGGTCGTGCCAGTGAACGTGAAAGGCATGGTTGGAAGGAATGAAACGATGTTTCACCTTAAGAGACTATGCTTCCACATCAAAGATGAAAATAATGATCTTTCAGTTGAGGGAAAGTGCCTTGAACTAGTGGGGCAACCTAGAGAGGCAGTTGCACCTTACCCCAGACATCGTCTCATGGGAACTTTTTAAGGAAAGGTTTCGAAGGAAATATTTTTCGGCTTACTACGAGGAACAGCAGGTGGGAGCATTTCATGCTCTAGTTCAGGGAAACATGACCATGGAAGAGTACGAGATCAGGTTCATGGAGCTGGTAAAATATGTTTCGTACATGGATAATGATCAACGAAAGGCAAAACGCTTTGTCTATGGGTTAAATCCTAAGATAAGGGCCATGGTACAAATGTGGAAACCGTCGTCAGTAGCAGAAGCAGTTGAAAATGCACGTTATGTGAAAGAGCATATGATCCTAAAAGGAGGTATGAGATCGGCCTTTCCACATCATCCTAGATTCATGGGGAAGGCCCCTAGGACCTTCTCCAGGGGAGGGAGCTCTAGGCCACCTCCTTATGATAAGAGATTTGCACCAAGGACAGTTGCTACAAGTATTTCAATGGTAGTGAGTGCAACATCCCACTCATCACCAACGACGCAGGTAATTCTACGACCTTCTCAAGGAGCAACAAGTAGGGGCAGGGGCTCCAGGGGAAGGAACTCATTTCTGAGACTGTCACAGGGCAGTGTGCAGGTTCCATCTCATGTTACATGTTGGGGATGTGGAGGACCCCATTACTAGCGTGACTGCCCAGAGTTGCAAGCAGGATTTGTGCATAGAGAAGGAAAGGCCTCGATGGGAAGAGCAAGTAGTAGCCATCAAATTTATGCACTGGTTAATAATTGTCAGGCAGAACATCAATCCACGATGGCGGAGTCGTCAGGTACGCTAAATCATGTCAATGTTAAAATTTTATTTTATTCTGGTGCTACAAATAGTTTCATTTCACCATATGCATTAGAAAAGTGTGGGTTGGTAGCCTACGAGCACGATGACTTTAAACAAGTTAAGATGGCTTCAGGGGAAAAACAAGTGGTAGGACCTAACGTTGATAATTGTCTAGTAGACTTGGGAGTGTGTACTACTAGGTTGAAGGTATATGTCACTGCTCTAGGGACGTATGACCTAATCATTGGAATGGATTGGTTAGAAGCCCATCGAGCTATGGTAGATTGTTTCGCGAAAAGGGTGCTTTGTGTTGACGATGAAGGAAGGCCAGTAGAGATCCACGATGTACGAAGGAAGGTGTCTCTACGCTTTATCTCGACCATGAAGGTTAAACATTGCATGAGGCAAGGGTGTCAACTATATGTAGTGGAAGCAATGAATGAAAGGAATGGACCCTCCTTGGATCAATACCCAGTATTGTCGGAGTTTAAGGATGTTTTTCTGAAGGAGTTTCCAAGGTTACCTCCTGAGAGGGAGCTTGATTTTACTATTGAGCTAAAACAAGGTGCAGAGCCAATTTCCAAGACTTTGTATAGGATGACAGCGTCAAAACTTTGTGAGTTGCAAATGCAGTTGAAAGAACTACTCGACTTAGGACTAATAGGGCCTAGTGTCTCACCTTGGGGTGCACCAGTAATTTTTGTGAAGAAGAAAGATGGTTCCTTACAACTATGTATATATTACAGGGACTTGAATAGTGCTACAGTGAAAAATAGGTACCCAATGCCACGGATAGATGATCTCTTTGATCAAATGAAAGGAGTAGCAGTGTTCTCAAAAATTGATTTGTGATCAGGGTATCACCAGTTAAGGATTAAGGAAGGCGATGTTCCTAAAACTACAATTCAAACTCGGTTTGGGCATTACAAGTTCGTTGTAGTACCTTTCGGTTTGACCAATGCACCAACAGTATTCATGAGCCTCATGAATGGTGTATTATGGAAGTACTTAGACTGCTTTGTACAGGTCTTTCTAGATGATATCCTCATCTATTCCAAGAACGAAAGAGAACATGAAGAACACTTGTGAGTGGTGTTATCTTGCCTTAGAGAGAACCAATTGTATGGAAAGTTATTGAAGTGTTCTTTCTTCCAGAAAGAAATTCACTATTTAGGTCATATCATTTCCGGTGAAGGAATCTCTGTGGACCCAGAAAAGGTAAAGGACATTATGGAATGGCCAGTGTCGAAAAATGCTCATGAGGTGAGAAGCTTCATGGGGCTAGCAGGTTATTACCGGAGATTTGTGGAAGGGTTCTCTAAAATAGCGAAACCCGTCACCACTCTGCAGCACAACGGGGTCAGGTATGAATGGACAAAAGAATGTGATAGTGCATTCATCGAGCTTAATAGGTTACTAACTAGTGAACCAATTCTACGAGTGTCGAATATGGGAAAAGACTTCATAGTCTATATGGATGCCCCAAAGTAAGGGTTGGGGGTCGTGCTAATGCAGGATGGAGGAGTGATAGTGTATGCATCAAGGAAGTTGAAGCAACACGAGGAGCTTTATGCTACTCATGATTTAGAGTTGGCAGTGGTAATGCTAGCTTTGAAACTTTGGAGGCACTATCTAGTGGGGTGAAATTTTGAGCTCAAAACGGACCATGAAAGTTTAAAACATCTCTTCACTTAAAGGGATCTCAATGTCAGGAAGAGGCAATGGAGTGAGTTTATGAGTGAGTACGATTTTGGAATTTTTTACATCAAGGGAAAGGAGAATGTGGTCATAGATGTCTTGAGTAGGAGACCATGTGTCTTCTCTTTGGTACCCTTAAAATTTAATCTGAGGGATTGTGTGTTGACGCAACTGCTTGGAGATAGTTGGTATTTAAAGGTTACTTCAACCCTCAAGAGTGGGAGGCAATTAGATCCAAAGTATGAAGGATATATCCTGGAAGCAGATAGACTATTAATATATCAAGGAAGGATGTACATCCCCAAAGGTGGGGATATTTGAAGCATCATACTAAAGGAATCCCTTAGAGCACTTTATTGTGCGCATCCGGGTGTGAAGAAAATGTATGCAGACATGAAGAATCTTTTCTTCTGGGTAGGCATGAAGCACGATGTAGTCCATTTCTTCGCCAAGTGACTAGAGTGTCAATAAGTGAAAGTCGACCACCACCACCCGACAGGTCTCCTACAACCACATGATGTCCCTATGTCCAAGTGGGAAGTCATTTCTATGGATTTTGTTGTGGAGTTTCCGCACATCGCATAGACACAATGCCATTCTTGTGATAGTTGATAAATTGACCAAGAGTGCTCATTTTATTCCGGTTAGAGACACATACGATGTCACTGATGTGGCACGCGCATTTGTAAGTGAGGTAATCCATTTGCACGGGATACCCAAGAAGATCATTTCAGATAGGGACTCCAGATTCACTTCTAGGTTTTGGACAAGTTTGCAGTCAGCGTTGGGGACTCAATTGAACTTAAGCACAACTTATCATCCTGAAACAAATGGGAAAAATGAGAGAGTAAATTAGGTCATGGAAGACATGCTTAGGATGTAATTTATGGATAATTAAACCCATTGGGAGGAGTACCTACCTTTTGTAGAGTTTTCCTACAACAACAATTTTCATAGCTCCATTGGAATGCCACCCTACGAAGATCTGTATGGAAGGCCATGCAGAACACCATTGAGTTGGGAAAGGTTAGAGGACCAGGTGAGAGTTAGGCTAGAATTGATTCAAGAGATGGAGGAACGGGTGATTCAGATTAGGCAGAGACTAAAGGAAGCACAGGATAGACATAAAATTTGTGTTGATGCGCATAAGACTGACTGAAGTTATAAAGTGGGAGATCAATTTTTCATTCGTATCAGGCCTAATAAGAGTACCATTCAGTTCGAAAAGGGGACAAAGTTGTCACCTCGATTTATAGGACCGTTCAAAATCCAAGAGAGAATTGGACCCATTGCCTATCGTCTCGTACTGCCACCCCACTTGCATAAAACTCATAATGTTTTTCATGTATCTGTTCTACATCATTATGTTGCTAACGAGTCTCATAAACTGAATTGGAAGGAATTGTGAGTATCGGGCGCAAGAACCCTCACGGTAGAACTGTTACGCATATTGGACCGTAGAGTTCGACAGCTCAGGAACCGTCTAGTAGACCAAATTAAGGTCCAGTGGGACAAGTATAGTCTAGGATCTGCTACTTGGGAGGATGTCGATACCTTACGACGAGATCATCCCTCACTTTTTTTACCACCTCGAGAATATGTTTCTCGAAGGTTGGGTGTATGTAATGCCACCTTTTGACTTAGACAGCTAAGATTACCTAAGGCCTAATCACCTTTATTTTCTATTCACTGTGAAACTATTAATGAGACACTTGAACTTTTAAGACGTAGGAACCTATGTGAATGTCAATTATATGAATATTTAACGTTATTTGAATGATGATGGATATTATGTAATCTATTATGTGAATGTCAATTCTATGAATGGCTAACGTTATTTGAATGATGATGAATATAATGCGATCTATTTCTAACTTGAAAATTTTGAAATTTAAAGTTGTTGGTACGTGGATACCAAGTTGAGATTATGGTTGAATGCATTTACATGTTGATAATGCATAGATATGTATGAGTTTGTGTTATAGACTAATCTACAGGTCAATGGGCTAAGAAATGGCCAAAGGAAATAATAATAAAAGTGGATGTCATGAACACCGACCGAAAAACAATATGGTATGAATCCTTGTATATGAAATTATGTTGGTTCGAATGCTTTGCTATGATATGTGGACCAGTGCAGGTTTTTTAGGTGGTGAGACTATCTAAAACTGAATATACGATGACAAAATTTCCAGCAACACAGTGCCATTGTATATTCCATGATAGGGTGTGGACCCTATTCCTATTAGGAGGGGTGGAGGCATTTCCCACTGTGTATCCTCTGAAACCTAGAGTCATGGGAGGACAGTGTTGGCTCACGCTCCCCTAGACGTGTGATGATGACTGTCAGTTGCATGTTGGGGAAGCTTGCTCAAGAGAGTGACACTTCTGCTTACGGGTTCTATTTGGAGTTAGGTCAATATAGTTGATGCTCCAAGATAGTCCAGCAGAGGAAGGATAGGGATGGGAGACGAAAGTAAGTTAGGGAGGAAGGATGAATAGAAATAGTTGAGAGTGTATGGGAATTTTGCCTTATAGTGGAATTTATTGTTTTTCCCTTTTGAAAAAAAAATATGTATATATATATATATTCATAATTACTTAATTGAACTACAATTGTCTAAATGAACGTTGTTATGCTAAATTATTGTAATTAAGGGATTTTGCGAACATTTTAATTGGTTTATTATCTTTTATGTAATGAATGCTCTTGTTGATTGGATTGGACGCATACAAGAATTACTATAGGTGTGATAATTATTGTCATCAGTACATGCGTGAGCCTTGTATGTGCTAGCTACACATGCATTTCTTGCACATGTACACTAGTATGTATAAGTTTTTTTTGTTTACTGATGATGTTGTTCATTGGATATGAATGTATGAACCATGTGTCATTTCCCTTGTATTGTAAATTATCCTAACTTCGAGATGAATTTTCTTGAAGGGTTGGTGTATGTAACAACCCTAAATAATTCTTTAATTATCATGAATGATAAATATTAGTTTAATGAATTATTAAAATCGATTTATGGAGACTTTATTATAATATAATTATTATTGGTAGTTGAACCAATTAATGGGAGGGATAAGGTGGTTGAAGAATTAATGAGGGATAAGGCGGTTGGAGAAAGGGTTTGGAGGGAGGAAGATAAGGGAGAGGAGAGGAATCGGGAGGGGGGTCTCTTTTGGTTTGGGTGATATTTTTGGTTTATGGAAGGGAAGAAAATTGGGAGAGGAAGGAGGAGGAGGGTAGGAAACAGTTTTTGGCTGCAACAATTTTGCTTGAGGACTCACACAGGGGCACCGTGGTTGCTGGGAATTTTGGGCTCAAGGGCTAGGAAACTGTAAGGAATCCTCTGGCTAGGGAGCCAGAGATGTTGTTCATAGTTGGCTGGAAGGTTACTCAGTTTGGACATGTTTCATCAGCTTCAGGTTCAATATCAGGTTGAGGTAAATACCTCATGTTCATTATGTTGTTGTTCATTATTATATTGTTCATTATGCTCATTATATTGTTGTTCATAATGCTCATTATGTTGATGTTCATTATTATGTTGTTCATTATTATACTACTGAACATTATTATTATGGGACAGAAAATAAAGAAATAAATTAAAATGAATTTATGTATTTATATATATTTTTTTATAAAGCTCTATATACACAGGTCTTACAAAGATTAATCCACAAAATATGTGAAACTTTTGCTTGAAAAAATATACATCTGAAAAGAAGGCATCAAACAAAATATAATTTATAGATGTAATTTCATAATATAATGTACATGTTATATGGAAAAAATAGAATATGCATGTTATACTTAGTTTGTATTGTATTGAGTTTGTATTGATGTACATGTTATATGGAAAAAATAGAATATGCATGTTATACTTAGTTTGTATTGTATTGAGTTTGTATTGTATTGGTTTGTATTCTTCTATACATTCACTTCATACAAAATATGTTTTTTTTAACCAATTAAACATTACTAGATAAACAACTTAATTATACCAAGATGATTTATCGATGGAAATATATAAGAAAGTGTTAGAGGAGATGGTGAAAGAGATACAAGCAATCGATGTGTGCTTAAGAGCCAATCCTGAAATAACGTACAATAAAAGTACAATAAAAGTATGTAATACATTACTATTTATATATTTTAAAAATAACAATTTCTCTATATACTCACCTCATACAAAATATGTTTTTTTTAACAAATTGAACATTACTAAATAAACAACTTAATTATACCAAGATGATTTATCGATAAAAATATATAAGAAAAAGTTCGAGGAGATGCTGAAAGAGATACAAACAATCAATGTGTGTTTAAGAGCCAATCCTGAAATAAAGTACAAATCAATATGTGCTTAAGAGCCAATCCTAAAATAAAGTACAACAAAAGTATGTAATAGATTACTATTTATGTATTTTAAAAATAAAACTTGTTGATATGGAAGAAATAAAAATTGAACATTGACTTTCGAATTGTTCTAATTTTGTAAGAAACAACTCAAAAAAAAACATATAGAACACACAAGAGTCTACAACAAGGTATCACGTGAGAATCGCATGCCTTTTTTTAACCAATATATTTTATGTGTACTTATTATCATATAATGATTTTCAATTGGCCATGCATGTTTCATATTTTTTTGAGTTTGAAGAGGAACCATCATCAAAAGGTTTTATTAGAATTTGAATATATAGAGGTTGTGACTACATAGTTCGCTACTAATAGAGCATTAGTCAATTTGTAACTTAAACATGATTATTAATTTGCATTTACTTCTTAATTAGTACATCATAGCATGTAATTTATCATTATATCTAAAATATGTTGTCTAAACTTGAGAATTTAAGTTTAAATTTAATCCAAAAGATAACATGAATGTTGAAATCAGAGTGGGCTTCAAATGTTCAGATAAGTAAAAGCTTGTAAATTTTTTCAATAAATAAGTTGAAGTCATGGCTGGGTAGAGGACATTTCCCAAAAGGCAATGATGAAATAACTAGACACCTACCGACATGAAACTAGTTGAATGGCTAACAACATTGGAAATAA
>ML788179.1:206836-232997 GCA_009831015.1 Picea engelmannii | reverse complement strand
CAGGTGGGAAGCTGAGCGATGTACAGAGGATTTTGGTATCTCTACAATGGATGATTTTGAAGATCCCTGGGAGGAAGAATATGCTTCGGGCGAAGTTATGGAGCTGGTAAAATCTATCACTTCCAGACTTGACAGGTGGGAAGTTGAGCGATGTACAGAGGATTTTGGTATCTCTACAATGGATGATTATGAAGATCCCGGGGAGGAAGAAGATGCTTCGGGCAAAGTTATGGAGCTGGTAAAATCTATCACTGCCAGACTTGACAGGTGGGAAGCTGGACAATGTGTTGAGGATTTCCCATCCTTTGAAGCAGAGGCCCTTAGTAGCTCTACTGAAGGCGATTATGAACAAATCTTTCCCACGGGTCTTGTTTATGGTCATTATGAATCTGACCCATGGGAGAGCCAAGAAAGAAGAAATCCTCCCAGATATGATTATGTCTGATGAAGGTTGTGATGATGAGGGCTGTAAGGATAGAAGACTGGGGGAAGAAGATGCTCTGAGTGAACTAATAGAGAAGGCTAAATCTCTCACTGCCCAACATGCAAGGTTGGAATCTGAGGACAATGGGGAGGATTTTCCAGTCTCCGAGGCATATGTTCTAGATGGCTCTTTCAAGGAGATGATTGAATATTTCGTAAACGCATTAACATCTGCCCCCGATGAGCTTGTTGTCTCAGATCAAAATGATGAAGAGGTAGTTATGGAAGAGGATTGTTCTCTTTTCCTTCACGAGATCTCCCATGATGTGTTTACATTCGAGGTCGAAACGGAGGAGCGGGGGATAGTTCCACTTTTGCAAGTTGGAGAAGCTCTGTTCCCCCCCGACTTTGATGATTATCTGGAAGAGGAGCAGCGGAACCCCACGTCACCTTTTGTTGATCAGTGCAGCCATCCCACTTATGACAGTCACGAATCAGAGTCTGAGCTCGATATGTTGTATTTCCAAGAGAAGGTCGCAAAACCTTGTCCTCTGCTCACTAAGGAAAATAATCACGAGGAAATCAACCATCTCAGTCTTTCAGGAGACGCTGAGGAGTACGAGGAAGAGCATAATTTACCCAGGGAGGTTGTTTATGATGAATACGAATATGACCCGGGGGACAGCCAAGAAGAAGAGGAAAAGGAACCAGAAGAATAGCTAAGCGTACATTTCTTTTCCTATCCAGAGCCAGTCAACAAGCAGCCACCACCCAAGATCAGTGACCCTATGACAGTTGTCCACTCACCTGTGCTTGTCAGAGATATTCATCCACATGAGAACAACTACGTAGCAGAGGAGGCTCCCTGTCGCCAATTTTCCGAAATTTTCCACTCATTCTATGATCCTGTCAGCGAGTACATGGAGTGGTATTTCCCCTATGCCTTGGAGCCACCCTATTTCATCTCAACTTCACCCTGTGAGGAGAAGTTGAAGAGTGTAGTCGTTTTGCTATCACGGTTACACTATCTGTTGGTGATCATCGACAGAAGGAAGGAGCTTCTATCCAGGAAGCTGCTTGAATGGCTATGGTGGAAGTTTTCTTTCACCTAGCCCATGTAAAATATTTTATTAGCATTATGATTGTATATAAATAAGCTCCTTTGAGCATGTAGCTTTATTTTGTTACTTTTATTTTTCGGCTTGTATTTTCAACAGCGGGATGTTTTGAGCATGACTCCATAGCCTAACAGCAAGGCACTGAAGTTGCAGAATGAGTTCTTAGAGCATCACAGGGACGACTCTATCCCCCATGGAGCCTAATGTTAGAGACATTTCTTGTCCTAAGCACAAGAGTATTCGGGTCTGCAAGTTGCACGAGAAGCGCTCGAGCGCAGCATGGAAAAATCTCGTTCTAAGGCTTCCAATCGAGCAAGCGGGTGAAATTACGTTGTCAATGGCCCGGATTCATCTATAAAATCATATCGACGGTCGGCGGAAAATCGCAGTTAGCGGAGTTGTGCGATAGGTAGCGTCTATATACATACATGAAAGATAGCAGTCGTCCATCCAAAGACGCGTGGCGCGAGATCCAGTCGCGTCGGCGATTCAGCATTCGGGAGTTCAAGGGGTGATGGTTTTATGTTGTTCTACATCTCAAAACCCCGAACCCTGAAAGCGCCCAAATTCGGGCCCACAGTATCGAGGGGCAGTCTCAGCCGTCCATCTAAAATGAACACCTGGCACGCGATTAGGCTCCCCGCCTTTTTGCCCATCGCGATTTCGAAGCACAAGAAGCAGCCCCCTCATATCCTCGATGTGCGAAGCAACAAGAGCGTCAGGGACTTGAGGCCCACAACATCATCGGGTGAGTTTAGATCCGTCAGATCTAGGGGGACGCGCGTTGCCAACTCAAGCCATCTCGGCATTTCGCTCATTGCGATTTCAAGGGACACGGATCAGCCCCTTCCTATCCACGAATGTCGAAAGCTCCTTTGAGAGTAAACTAAGGGTCACAGCTCGTGGTCACCTGGGAAGTAAAAGAGCTATACAAAGGGGGCCAAAGACGTTAGGTCCAGTTGCCGAAAGGTTCATCGCATTCTCCGGGCGCCATTTGATCCGAACTCAAGCCTGGTTTTCGCTTAAAGTAAATAAAGGTAAGAAAGAGTGATTGAAACCTCTCTTCATGCATTAAGTGCAAGATATGGAGAGCTTGGCTAGTGGTCTACTCGAGGGGGGCCTGCGTAGAATTTTTTCCAAAGAGGCCATGCACAGTCCTCGATTAGCCAGAGAAGGTCTGCGCATGCTAGCCCAGCACTTAATGGCTCATCTACCCTCCTTGCAGGAGCCATGCGTAATTAAGGTGGCGCTTGAAGAAAAATATCAGTACGAGTTTGACTGAAGAGACACCAAGCCTGGGGTGATTGGGCACGCCTCTGTGAGGTGAATTTTCCTGAGTATATAGACTCAGTCTTTGCATTTTGTAATCCATGGATGGTAGAGAGAGGCTCCCGATTGTAATGTTTTAACAAACGCTCTAGTTTTCTGGTTATGCATCTGTATGTAAGATTTCTGTTTTTATGAAAGACAGTTTCCCTGTTTCATCTAGTTTTCATCTCATACTGAGGGAGTTCATGATTGACTGATTCACATGAATTATTGCAGTTGCATTATGATAAAGGTTTTATTGTGACACTATTGTATTCCCTAGTTTTCTACGTTTGAATGTAAGATGATCTCGTGTTTAAATGCATTCTCCTACAGTGTGCTAGAAACCTGATGTTGACAACAAACCTTTGCATCTCTCTGATATAAGTCTTCCCCCCTAGTCACCCTTACTACAACTCACTGTCTGAAGTATGTCCAAGACCTCACCTACCCATGCGTGTCGGGCCTAGTTTCAGAGTCGAAACAATATCGTCCGAGTTTACTTCCATTCGATCACCTCTTCCATACACAAATCGTGACATAAACTGATGGGCGTCGGGCTCTACTCTTGATGCAATCAAGGAGTGACTTCTGTCGCCAACACTATGCAATAAAGCTTGACATTAGTTTATAAGGCCTATTGAATAATGTAAGCAATTCTATTGTAAGAAGACTTAATAGAATCTTTCGCTTCTAGAAAGCTCTTCCTCTAGAATTCCTCTATTCACGTTGATCATTGTGGTACATATCATTTTTAAACATTATTTTTTCCATGGACCTGACCCCCTTCCCAACAACCTTATTTGAGAATTATCCCATTGGATTCCCATTTTCACCCCGATCGTGATGGTATTTATGACTTGTCAACCTTTTTTTTTTCGTGGACCCACCCATTGATCCAGATTCGAATCCAGGAGCTTGATGGGGATCAGAAAGGCTTAAAAATCAATTTTCTCATAATGGATTCAAAATGGACGTGTGCGTAGGCCTCGACGATACAAACCCAATGCAACTTGAACAGGCTCAAACGGACGTCGTATGCTCCTAATATCGTGTTTTGTTTGTTTTGCCAAACATGCAAAAAAAAGGGTGATTGTACAGTCCATACAGTTCCATGTGGAAGATGATTGTACAGGTCATACGACTATACAGTTGACATGGCAGCACAATGTGTAGATTTCGTACAGTTGACGTGGGCCAACAAGGAGGTGACACGTGTCACCACTGAGGGTGACACGTGTCACGCTCGTACAGGTGCCACGTGGCCCTACCATATGGTGACATGTGGTAGGGTACGATGATGACATAGCAGACAAATGGAAGATACAGTTGATGACTGGGAAGTAGACTTTGACCAATTTCATTTCGACACGTGGCATCAGTTTCCAAAAAATTAGGAGGTGCCACGTGGCCCAGACTTGGGCTACCATGTGGCACCCAGTGGTTGGTGATCTGGTTTATGGAAAAATTGTGGATTTATCGTATTCGAACCGGAGACCTCTCTCTTTGTGGACTAGTGACTTGGAAGAAGGGTCAGATACCACTGCACCACCGTGGAGCTTGTAATTAGAAGTCATGTTACATTTATTTAAAGTGTTGTGATGGTTTAACTGGAGGAGGAAAGGGTTGGGGCTAGGCCCCAGTCCACGGTTATGTGTAAAGACACGCGCCCACACCCCAACGTATACGGCGCTCCATACAACAGTTCGGGCAAGGATTTGTGTGTTGGCGTAGATCCTATGGACAAGGAACCTCCACACAAAAACCAAGGGTTGAAACTAATGGTTGGGCACGAGAATAGAGGCACGGTCCTATGAAATGTTAACATGTGACCATTTCCTCCATGTGAGTTGGCACGCATGTATCCCAAAAGCCCCAAGTTTCGAGGGTTCCACCAAAAATTTCACAATGTAACCTGAGTTTTCAAAGGAGAGGTCAGCGCGCAACCCCTAGGGGGTTGGCGCCTAGCCATATGACCCATGTGGCCTTATTTGAGGGGGCATGTGCCAATCCAAAGGGGCTTATCCCCAAATATATATGAAAAGTGGGTTTTGACCATATATTTATGGATTTATTTATTGATTTATTAGTTGATTTTGGAGATTTTGGCTAATATTGGGAGATATTGGGATCTTTTTTAGGCCAAATCTTGGGAGGAAGTTGGGGAGATGGTTACCAACTTCGGGCCTATATAAACCATGCCTTCTTGAGGCCATGGGGGGATCAGAAATAGGTTCAGAACATGTTTATGTTGTCGGATTGTTGAGCCAAAGGCCATTGTTATGTAGGGAAGCTATTGAGGAGCACACCTTTGTGGGCCATTTTTGGGAGCCTCGTTCATCTGATTTGGGTGTCGTCAATTTTGATGGGTTCATGAGATCTGGTAGAACATGACCAGATCATTTTTGTAACCTTTTGGCACTATCATGATTTACTTGTAAAGCTTCGAACATAAATAATCAAATCCCACTGAGACAAGGCCCGGAGACGTAGGTGAGATTGTCGAACTCCGTTATCACATTTGTGTTATGGTTTGTTGTTGTTTATGATTTAAATCAGATCTGCATATGTGTATATTGGTGTTATGATTTCTCATCCTTCCTTCCTCTTTCATTAAGCTTCCTAATTGGTTAATCAACACATGCTTAATAACTCAACCATAGTTGTGTAAAAGATCTTTTCAGATCAAGTGGTATCAGAGCTAGTTGACATTTGGAATTTGAGTTTTGCATGTTAGCCAAGGAAGAGCTCATATCAAGGGAGAAAATGGCATCTACAAGAGGAATTTCTCAAGATGAGAAGGAGTTTAGAAATTCGGTGTTTTCCATGTCCGAGATAGTGAAAGTGTTGTATGAAGACTACTTGGAACGAAAGAGCTTGGTTCAAGTGAAAGCTTCAAAGAACAACAAAGTCAAAGAAGGATTGAGGGAAGTGTCTTCTACATCTGTTTTAGAAAAAAACTCTGAGGTATGCAGTGAAGGTTATTCGTCAAATTCTCCCTGTTCCTATCAAGTTGGTTTTGGTGCATTCGAAAAACATACAAGAGGTATAGGTTTGAAATTGCTAACCAAGATGGTTTATGAAGAAGGAAAGGGCCTTGGAATTGAAGGTCAAGGTATCGTGAATCCTATTGAGGTTGTGGAAAGGCCTTGATATTTAGGATTGGGATATGGAAAAGTGGAGCTTGGAGCATCCTCCAAGATGGGTTCCAAAACTTCGGAAGCAAGTAATGCTTCAAATGGACAAGTTAAGATATTGCAGG
Organism: Picea engelmannii; assembly: GCA_009831015.1. Classification (NCBI taxonomy): domain Eukaryota; kingdom Viridiplantae; phylum Streptophyta; class Pinopsida; order Pinales; family Pinaceae; genus Picea; species Picea engelmannii. Next base: position 226,886 of record ML788179.1, on the reverse strand, counting down.
AACACTTCACGAAAGGTAATGGCGCATCACTTCAGGATTGTGGTAGTGAATGCAATTCATCTCCAAAGCAAAGTGAAGATCAACATGGAAGGTATAATGGTCATGTTTTTACTAATTCTCCTTTTGATTATAATAAGCATAATCAAGTAATCTGAAACTTGTGGAATATGTATCCATGTACTTATTGTCATTCACCTAAGCATTGTGTTGCCAAGTGTTGGAAGAGACAAACTTTGTACATGAAACCTATGTCGACCAAGAAGGAAACAAGACATAAAAACTCAACTCCACAACGGAAGAAAGAGAAGGGTAAACAAGTCTAGATGCCAAAAACTCAGTGCATGTTTTGCAACAGGGGTGGACATCAAAAGGATAATTGTTGGAAGCTTAATTTGGAGCTTCGTCCAAAGAAGGGAAAAAGGGTGGCACATGTATTCACTAATGAAGAAATATTACCAGCAGGCAAGAGGAACACCATGAAGAAAAGAAACCGGCCACATGGTTTTTACAGAAGTGGATGTCTCAATTTCATTGTATTTTGCTTCCATTAATGCAATCACACATGTTGAAATGATGACCTGTTATAACATAATTTTTGTACAACATTGTGTTTTGTTTTTCTCTTTAAGAGTATGTAATCAGTCAAAGTCCATTCTTGTAACATTTTTGGGACCAAAAGGTCCTTTAGTGGGGAGGTGTGATCCAGATTCAGATACAAGAGCTTGATGGGGCTCAGAAAGGCCTAAAAACCAATGTTCTCATAATGGATTCAAAATAGACGTATATGTAGGCCTCGCTAATATGAACCCAACGCAACTTAAACAGGCTCAAACGGACGTCATATGCTCCTGATATCATGTTCTGTTCGTTTTTCCAAAAATGCAAATAAAAGGGTGACTATATAGTCTATACAGTCCGTATAGTGCCACGTGGAAGCTAACTGTACATGACGTATGGTCGTACAACTGACGTGGCAGCACAGTGGGAAAATTTTGTACATTTGGCATGGGCCAACCAATAGGTGACATGTGTCACAACTGGAAGGGTGACACGTGGCACACTCATACAGGTGCCATGTGACCCTACTGTACGGTGACACGTGGTAGGGTACGATGCTGACAGTGCAGACAAGTGGTAGTTACAGTTATTGACTGGGCAGTAGACTTGGACCAATTTTGTTTCGACACGTGGCATTAGTTTCCATCAAATTAGGAGTTTCCACTTGGCCCAGACTTGGAGTGCCACATGGCACCCAGTGGTTGGTGATCTGGTTTATGGAAAAATTGTGGAGTTACCGGATTCGAACCGGAGACCTCTTTCTCTGTGGACTAGTGACTTGGTAGAAGGGTCGGATACCATTGCGCCACCGTGGAGCTTGTAATTACAAGTCCTGTTACATTTATTTAAAGTGTTGGGATGGTTTAAATGGAGGAAAAAAGAGCTAGGGCTAAGCCCCAGCCCACGGCTATGTGTAAAGACATGCGCCCACACCCCAGCATATACGACGCTCCATTCAACAGTTCGAGCAAGGATTTGTGTGTTGGCGCGATTCCTATGGACAAGGAACCTCCATGAGAAAAAAAGGGATGAAACCAATGCTTGGGCGCAATATTAGAGGCACAGTCCTATGAAATGTTAAATGTTAACTAGCCCCAGGTTTCGAGGGTTCCACCAAAAATTGCACAATGTGACCTGAGTTTTCGGAGGAGAGGCCAACGTGCATCCCCTAGGGAACTGGCGCTTGGCCATATGACCCATGTGGCCTTATTTGAGGGGGGGCGCGCCATTCCAAAGGGGCTTATCCCCAAATATATATGCAAAGTGGGTTTTGACCATATATTTATGGATTTATTTGTTGATTTATTAGCTGATTTTGGAGATTTTGGCTAATATTGGGAGATATTGGGCTCTTTTTGAGGCCATATCTTGGGAGGAAATTGGGGAGATGGTTACCAACTTCAGGCCTATATAAACCAGGCCTCAATGAGGCCATGGGGGGATCAGAAAGAGGTTCAAAACAGGTTTATTATGCCGGATTGTTGAGCCAAAGGCCATTGTTATGCAGGGAAGCTATTGAGGAGCGCACCTTTGCGCGCCATTTATGGGAGCCTCATTCATCTGATTTGGGTGCCGTCAATTTTGATGGGTTCATGAGATCTGGTAGAACATGACCAGTTCATTGTTGTAACATTTTGGCACTATCATGATGTACTTGTAAATCTTCGAACAAAAATAATAAAATCCCACTAAGACAAGGCCCGGAGACGTAGGCGAGATTGTCGAACTCTGTTATCACATTTGTGTTATGGTTTGTTGTTGTTTATGATTTAATTCATATATGGATATSTGTATGTTTGTKTTATGATTTCTGATCTTTCCTTCCTCTTTCATTAAGCTTCCTAATTGGTTAATCGACACATGCTTAATAACTCAACCATAGTCRTGTAAAAGATCTTTTCRGATCACCCACCCTTTTCGGTAGCCTTATCTCCCACCTAWTTCRTTGGATTCCTCTCTTTGCACTGATTGTAGTGGTACCCTTCACTATTAACCCCTTCCGTGTAGACCCACCCGCCCCATTCTTGTGTTTCCCTTTCATCATGGCACACACCCACAACCAAGACCTTAAAATCCACCTTAATTCCACTATAGACGCAAAAATGGAAGACATGAAGTAAGACATGGAAGACATGAAACAATCCATGAGGAAGACATCATTGGCCACATCAACAGTCATCTTTACTCCTTTGATGCCAAGCTCTTCGCAAAATTGAATATTCTCGATGACCTTACCTCATATGAACAACCTTTTAACCCAGAAGATGTTGCTTCCTCCAATTCCAGAAATTTTCAGTCCAACACCCTTCATCGTGATCTATGTCTTCCACGAGTGGAGGTGAAAAATTTGATGGATCGGATCTGTAACACACCCAAACCACTATGTATCATTTTAAGGGATGGGGCATTAAAGTTTTATCTTTTCTAGACTATCTTAAATCCTCTTCCCGAGTGTACCATCAACTTATGCTCATCATGAACTTTCCAACGAATTTAACCATGCTCAATTATGAGATCAAGATCAAAATTTGTGACCTCCTAAGGTTTCCCGGGATCTCATGGTCAAAACTCGTCTCACTTCCACATGGCATCCATGCAGCAGCTTGTCACTCGTTCCATCTAACATGGCGAAAACATGGTGTCAATGTGGCACCTGTCTAACTTGTCATTGTGGAACTTCTTCCCACATAATCTTATAGTCATCGTCAGGATTTTGCATCCCTCAATTCACTCCCACCGATGAAAATTCTAACGACAATACACCAAAGTGCACCTTCCCCAAATCCTACGGCTCTTAGCGCTTGATCTATGCGGTTCATAGCACATCGATGATATCGTTTAGTACAGAGGTCAACACCAATCTCCCCAATGGTCTCCATGGTACATGGATGTGACCTGCGAGATCTATGGTGGATATTTCACCTCTTCCCTCTGTCGATCAACGATTGTCATTAGCCCCGAATCCATCATCGTTGGTGATTACTTCATTGTGGAGAATCACACCCCAACACAAAATTTTCGATGACAACCCTCTATTGAGTCTACTTCAAATCCAACAGTCTTTAGACAATACATCCTAAGGTTCTAATTGCATTAGTGACGCCAACTTTCATGGGGGTTAACAACCGTTACTTACCAACCACCCATATTATGACGATGACACGTCTAGATTCAACAGTCTAGATCTCCTCATCACATCTCCGATGAGATAAAAGTATATCATTGTCTTTCCTCTCCGGACCCTCATCAACCAACAACCAATTGATACTTGTTGTCCTAAGGACACTCTGGCGGCCTTGCTAGGATGCCATTTCATTCATGGCATCGTCGTCCTCACTCTGCTTTTGAACTAGTCTCATGGAAGTTCAACGACGGATATTCCTCTCACCCAATGGAAGATCGACAGTTCTCGTCGAGTCACCGATGCCTATGTCATCAACATATATGACCTTTCTAACCCTTCAAACCCCGACGTACGACCCAGATCTCTCGAGGACAAACCCCGACAGATCCAATGGCCATAACTGAAACAGATGATCCAAAGGACCTCTTCACCCAATGGGACCCACCTTCATCCCATTGGCCAATCCCTTGATGACACTTGTCACTACTCGGAGCACATGGACTACTGACTTTGCAGGCCATGTCATCAAGATGTCACCACATCCTCTCATGGATTATATGAGACCTACGATAGATCGACAACTATCATTGTGTCTGACCACTCACTGATCAACAGTCGGGATTATCTCTTCGAAGTCCTATTATGAGCTCTTCAAAGTTGTACTCCAAACCCTTCGGGGCTATGCTCCAAACCTTTCAAAATCAACTCCTAAAAAAGTCAACTCCTAAAAGGTTCACCACCTGACATGTGGCACAATCTCTGTTGGATATGTGGAATCATCGCCACCTAATATGTGTCATTCTTCTTCCCACGGATTCTCGCCCGTAGGTGCCAGGTCATCATGACACGTGGCACAATCCTTTATTGACACGTGGCACGATATTCACTTGACACATGGCACCATCGATGCCACCCTCTTAATCCTTTGGTAGGAGATCAACGGTCTAGATATCCTTTCGAAGTTCCTTTGTTCATGGTAGATCAATGCTCAAGATATACCCTTGGAGTTCATCCTTCGGAGTACACCTTCCCCGGGTCCGCAACTGATTTAGAACAACATCATGCGATGGACGGCTAGGATCTAATCTTGTTCTGGTTCCAATTAACGATCCATATTTTCCTTCGAGGTCTCTCCTTTGGAGTTCTTCTCCTCTGGGACTATAACTTACGCCAAAATTGTCCTGCGAAGAAAAACTAGGATCATTTTATCTCACCAAACCGACGGTCGATATCTGATCTGGCCCCAAAACTCGTCTCCACATTTATCAACGACTAGATCTTATCGTCGTGCTCGATCGATGGTTGTGATTCTTTCATGCTCCAACATGATTTTATACCTATTAACTATTCAAAATTGAACTTAATCATTCAAGGAAGTCTTCTAAGAAACTTCTAGGTTTTTACTAGATTCTTAGGATCTCTCACCTTGCTCCAAAAACTGCTAAGGCACTTCTACTTCACCATTTAGGTGGAGATTCGCATCCTGCGATCTGCCTATACTAGGATAAGGGATTTCATAGAAGCATTAAGACTCTCTGAAAAACACAAAGGTCTCTCTCAGGCACTGAGATAATCCCATGCCTATCTCAAGACACGTTGTCCATCCCTCCTAGGGGTATTGTGCATTCTTAGTTTATAAGCATGCTTTCTTTTCACAGGCATCACACTATAGCAATTATTCTACTGCACACACAAGAGGCACAAACATACATAAATATCCATAGCACACCTACAGGCATTTACGAATTCAATTCTATTACACAGGATATATGAAATACTTATTTGTTTACAAGATATACCGGCTAATTGACTATGGGTGATCTCCTTTCCACCCAACCATAGGCTCTGCGTGCTCAATCACTTCAGCAGTAAGCCACCCCCATACCAAACCATGATACCATCGTGGATTTCCTCTGCACTTACTCATACATTCTCTTGCAATATTTTTCCTCTCTCGATGCTCAAACTCTTCTCCCCTTCTTATTCTGTGTATGTCCCCTTTTTTTCCTCATAAGTCCTTTTGCACATAAAATCATGGGGAAGGTTCTCGACCTGTCCCCTATCTTCTGTTAGAAGGCACTTGTGTCAACCTTGGGGATTGTGGAATGGTATGTTGGGTACCTTTGGCTAACAACTTATGTTGTCTCAACCAATCCCTTCATCCTTCCATTCATTAGGGTGGTTGGTTTATCAACCACCAGTCCTTTTTTCATTAATTGATTTGCTTTGAAATCAGAGCTAAGCGAAATATATTAATATTTCCAATTCAAATATTTCAGCAAGGAGGATTGGGTCATATTGGCATAATGAACCCCTCTCTAGGTTTCCCATTCTTTCCCTTGGTAGAATCATGGCCAATACTTTAAGGATTCACCCCCACAGTTAGTTTTTGGCATTTTTGATTGATCATTAATACATTTACATTGTTTGCATGTCATAGCATGGAAATCATTAATTACAATTAATTACATATAATCATAGGTTTAGAGAGGGGGTGTTACAATTCTCTCCCCCTTCAAAGGAACATCATCCTCAGTGTTCTTTTCTCAGTAAAACTTGTCATTCCTTATCTTTCAATTGCTTCATCATTACCTTTCTTTTATTTATAGTCTGGTCCTAACTTGGACCCTAGCATTTCAATACATGCCTATAGAAATTTCAAACAGAAAGTATACTAATTCCATTTTTTTTGCTAAACATTTTATCATTGTCCATAATTCAAGAGGGAAAAAATTCACAATTCAGCATAATACTTATTTGTGAAGTTCATGGATCTGCATTTATATGGATTTCATATTTACTCAGATCATTGTTTTCCTTGTCATACCCATTGCGTGCATGATCCCAGTCAATAGATGACAAAAACTTTAAAGACTCCACTGAGTCTTTCACATGAGCTATCAAAGTCTCCCCTTCCTTGCGATCACTCGCCTTTCAGGCTCAGGCTCAGGCATCCCCTTCTCTGCTATACAGTCCCTTCTATAGTCCATCTTTCCTGCCCATGATTTCCAGCACAAGAAGAGTTTTATATACTTAGTTGAGTCTTACAACTAAAGTGTTCCCCCAAGCTTTCTCTGTCAAGGTGTCCCTCTGGCTTGATCTACTGAAAGTGTTCCTTCTACCCATCTTACCAAAACAAAAAATTATTTGTGGTGATCATGACTTATCACAAAGTTATTTTGTCACAACAGTAGCCCTCTTCCATGCTTTCTTATTTGACAGCCATTGTCTGTCCTCCCTAGAAAAATCTTTTCATCCCACCTCTGTTCACATGCATACAAAAATTTGTGAGATATTTTCATAAATTTTCAATCAAAATTCTTTTCAAATCCGTTACTCACAGATTTTCAAATTCACAATTTCTTTTCATTTTTAAATATTTTCCATATTGGAATCAGAGTTCACAAGCATGAGATTTTCTTCTCATAACAGTTTGGCTCTTTACAACCAACGGGCATTGGTATTCCCCGTGGGCTTATCGTATTTCCATATCTGATACCATATTTCCTCCAGTTTCAACACTCACACCTCCAAACAAATTGTTAGTTTCTCATGAATATAGCATTTTCATTGTACACAGTTTAAGGATTGTGCATACTAACAATTACATCACATTTATCTATTGAGAAATATAAAATAAAAGGAATTAGCATTCCTCACACAAGCTTTATCTCAGCATACCAAACCTTTCAAATGCAACTAATCATTAGATGAATTTAATCAATGTGTCAATTCCCATGGCCACATTCACACACAATGCACCCTTGCATTGATTTCAGTTTACTACTTTTTCATTTTAGGCACTCCTGTCATGGTGTGTTAGGAATCACCCAACTTCTCACCACATGGATTATCTATCCGCATTCATTATTACAATAGGATTGTGTTTTTCCTGCTTTAGTTGATCAAGACCTCAACTCAGCATATATGAAACTAAAAGTTCCACATGAATGCATTTAAGCATTCTTTCTTTACTAGCAACCAGGGTGCCAACACTCATGGCCACCCAATTCCTTTCTTTACCATTATCACAATTATGGTAAGATATTGGAAGATCATCCTTCCATGATGGGCAATCCATTACTTGCCCTCTCTTTTCATCAATGCATTCAGTCAATGTGTTTCTCATAAGCACTATTTTTCTCAATCATTCCCAATTGGTCAAAGTATTCATGATACTTTGTTCATGAATTTTCTTGCAAGGTTCTCAATCTTCCTTGGTTTCTAGAGCATCCTCCCTCTATCCTTCAGGTTGTTCTTTCCTGAATCATACCTTTCTTGGGTATCAATGGCATACAACAACCACTCATAATCACATGCATATCATTAAGACAATAAAATATCTCAGAGGGTATTCTTAACCAATCCCTCCCTGCCATATGCCACACTGGTATGAAAAATATTTATACATGTTCTGGCAGCCAGTATCCTCTCTTATATTACCTCATCAGTGGTGCTTCATGGGAACCCTCAAGGTCTCTTCATCAATCTTTCAACAATATCCTTCTTGTATTTCTCCTCTTTCTGAGGTTGTCAACCATTGGATGTTGTCTTCCCCAATAGCTCCAATATTTTCCTACACATGACCTACATCATCACATTCACAATTATATTTATTGTCATGTTAAATAAAAATGCATGTACCATAGCATTTGAATCAATAAATATTTTCAGATATGTCCTAGCATATCTAAATGCAATTGTGGCATTACTCCTTAATGTGTTATGAGTGTCAACACAATCAAATTCTCAGCTATAACTATATCCATACAGCTATCAACATCCTTATGCCAAAATATTTACCTGCATTAGCATATTCGTTTCTCATCCCAAAGAAAACACAATAATCAACAAGAAAGGAGTTAAGGGACTCTTCCCCTTTTGCAACTCCTTCTACATAGGCCGGGACTTTCAGTCTAGCTAAATTATTCCAAGGCCTCATTGTCTTTACTTAACATGACTCATCCAAGCCTATTCTTTTAAACATGCTTATTGGTTTATTTTCCTTTCGCCAGTTGTACTTGCTTTCATAGTTGTTCTTTTAAGGCTGACAACTCTGTTAAGCAACTCATATTTTAAAAGGAGAAAGTTATTCCTCCTTTTCTCCTTATTTTCTTCTGCAATATATCCCTTTTGGGATTTTCCTGCTCTATTCCTTAAGCATTTTCAATCAAGTTTCATCTTGGCTTTCTATGGTAAACCAACATGTTACAACAACAAGATTTTGGTTCACAATTTAATCGTGAACCTGTGCATCTTGCACATTTACTAATCAGATAGGTTAACTTCATTTGCATGTTCCCTATGCATGCATTATATTTTAGAACGTAATCCAAGATTCTTATATAAGCATTCCTTGCATCCCACTTCCCAACTCTCAACACTCGTTAAGGTTATAGCTTTGTTCTTATGACAGAGTTCTTACATAGTTCCTTCACATGGAACCGTCTCATCATGCAACTTTCTTATTGCATATCCAAATAGTTTGAAATGACCTCAATCTTGAGTCAGCCTCAACTTCATTATTTCAAAGTTCTATCCAATATTCCATAAAGAATATAAGCTTGCATTCTTATGATGCATTCCAAATACGTATTCAAACATGTATCTTTAGGTTATCAATTTTCTTTCAAACTGTTCTTTCATACATTTAACCATATGCACCAATGTTTTGTGTGTCTATCATAGGCACACTTTACATATTTCTTTACAAATTATTTTAACTCATGATTATTCACAATCATTGTCATGCAATTCACAAAGGAATAACCATGTTGCCTTTTATCATGACAATAGAGCATCCATTCTCCTTTGCTCTTTCATCAATTTATACTAGTTGTTCCTGAAGAGATGGAACACATCCTCCTCAAGCTATTATTCAAAACAAAATAGTCATGACTCTTCATAATAGAGTCAGTCATGCATTCATGGTATTTATTCAATCTTGGCAAGTACAATTATGTCCCTACTTCCCTCTTACTCAGGCAGTTGTATCATGCCTTCAAGCATATAAGTATATACATATATATTATGTATGTTTTTTATTTGCACATAATTACCTCATTCATTCACATTTATTTAACATCATCTAGTTTTGATGGGAGCTCATAATCATTTACATGACCAGTCTCACAGATATGATCATACTTAGGTTGCCCTTTTTACAATATAACAACCAACAAAAAGGCCAGGCTTGCTTCTTTCTCTTTTATCATTTCATATTAGCTCTTTCTGAGGAATGACATACTTCATCCAGTTATTGTCTAAACAAGATACTCAGACCCTCCAACATAGGGTTAGCCATGCATCCATGGAATTATCCAGTCCAAGAAAGAACTCTCCTTGCCTTACTGCCTCCCTGCTCAGGAAAGTCATACACTCATACATCATATAGGTGCATCACTTGCACATTTCTATATCATTCATATTTAGTTATTTTATCTCAGTATCAACCTTCTCTATTGAGATTTTACGGTCAATCAACTGACAAGTTTCTCATGGCATATTCATAGTTATGTTTCCCTTTCTACATGAAAACAACTAGCATAAAACACTCTTGCCTCCACTGCTATAAAAGTATTCCACAACCCAGAATTGTAATCTGGGCAATATCCACAGTTCCTAAGACAACAAGGAAACCAATCTAGCTTCTCTTCATGCCTCAAACCATTCTTAGTCACCAGACCTCTGTAAAGAAAATATTTTCCTAAATTCTCTCTTACTGTTAGCTGAGCATACCAAGCCATATCCATATCGCTACCATCCACCTCTGGATGTCAATTTGATCCATTAGTCATCTAAAAATGCTCCAGCACTTCCTTAATCAGACCTTATATCGATCTCTTATTAATCCTTACAATCCTATCTTCATAAGACCATATGCAAACATCGTTATCAACATTTTAATCATGTTGTCATATTTCCTATTGTCATCAGGTCATTATTGACCAAATTGGTCCATCCACAAACCATACCTTACAACCTTCCACAAGTTATACTATGTCTATTTTCATGTTACATACATGCTTACACCACATTCACATCTTACACTTTCATTCATAAGCAAGTACTCAATTCAATAGGCATGCATGCATTTCTTTGTATCGCCATGAGCTCATAAACTGGCTCATACATTCATGTCACTCTACCTCTTCCATGAGGACAAGCAATCGTCGAAAGGACTCATTTTTATTTGCTTAACTAGGTTATTCCAACAACAACTTTATTCCCTTACGGGTCAAGTAAATTGACCTTACCATTTTTCTTCAATCCTCTGATTGTGAGGAGTTATACATACATGGTTTAAATATTTTATTAAAGTAGCAGTTTATTATTGTCAAGGGTTCTATCAATCCATACTCAATTCCTTTAACCAAAGGAAGTCTCCATAAGGGTCTTAGCCCTTGATAAACAATTATTGTATTTATCGGGGCTCCTTCAACCCATATCTTCAGGTAATATTACAAACATTAGTTCATTCATTCTTTGAACTTAAGTAGCCCCTAATAGGATTCTTCCATTTCACATTTGGGTCTTATCATTAATGTTTATCAACATATTCCCAATACTGTAGTATTGACCATCAATTCAACAGATCAAAAACATAGTCCTTATTTTGTAATCAGCATGATAATATTTCCATTATAAAGACAAAATCATTTAAATCAGCATTCCTTCTGCTCAACGAGTTAATATGGATAATAAGTAAAATTTTAGCGTAGAGAAATTCATTTAAACGGGCTCATCTCTGCCTTATTATACCAATCCTTTGATTGATCTTTGGCCCATCCAAGTCTAGTGTTGTAGTATGATCTGATACCACTATGTAACACACCCAACCCCCTAAGTATCCTTTTAAGGAACGAGGCATTAATTTTTTTTCTTTTCTTGACTATCTAAAAACATCTTCCCGAGTGTACCATCATCTTCTGCTCATCATGAGATTTACAGAGATTATAACCATGCTCAATTTTGAGCTTAGGATCAAAATTTATGACCTCCTAAGGTTTCTCGGGCTCTCATGGTCAAAACTTATCTCACTACCACATGGCATCCATGTGGCACCTCGTCACTCATGCCATTTGACGTGGGGACAAAATGGCACCGATGTGGCACTCGCCTAACTTATTGTTGTAGAACTTCTTCCAACATAAGCCTATAGTCATCGTCGGGATTTCTTATCCCTGAGTTCACTCCCACCAGTGAATCTTCCAACGATGGTACACCAAATTGCACCTTCCCTAAATCCTACGACTCTCAGCTCTCGATCTTTGCAGTGCATAGCAAATAAACAATAGTATTTAGAACAAAGGTTATCTCCCAACTCCCCAATGATCTCCACGGTACATGGATGTGACCTGCAATATCTACGGTGGATATTTTACCTCTTCCCTTCGTCGATCAACGGTTCTCGTTATCCCCGACTCCATAATCATCGTTGATTACTCCATCATGGAGCATCACACCCCAACACAAAATTTCATAAGACAACCCTCTATTAGGTCTACTTCATATCCAACAGTCTTTGGACTGAACATCCTAGGGTTCTAATTGCATCAACAACGCCAACTTGTGTGGGGATTAATGATTGTTACTTACCAACCACCCATATTCCGATGACGACACATATGGATCCAATGGTCTAGATATCCTCGTCACATCTCCAACAAGATCAACGGATATCATCATCTTTCCTCTTCGCACCCTCGTCAACCAACCAATATCTGACACATGTCTTCCTAAGGACACTCTGGCAGCCTTGTTGGCATGCCACGTCATTCATGGCATCATCATCCCCACTCCTCTTTTGAACTAGTCTGACAGAAGATCAACGACAGATATTCCTCTTTCTCAATGGTAGATCGATGGCTCTCATCGAGCCGTCAATGCATGTGTCGTCGGTATACATGACCTTGCTAACCCTTCAAACCCCGAAGTATGGCATGGATCTCTTGAGGATGAACCCTGAAAGATCCAATGACAGTAACTAAAATTGATGATTCAAAGGACCTCTTAGCCCAATGGGACTCACCTTCATCCCATTGACCAATCCCTTGATGGCACATGTCACTACGTGGGGCACATGGACTATCGACTTGGCAGGCCACGTCATCGGGTCATCACCACATCCTCTCATGGATTAGGTGCGACCTACAACCTATCAACGACTATCATTATGTCTCACCACTCACCAATCAACGGTTGAGATTATCTCTTTGGAGTCCTACTCTGAGCTCTTTGGATTCCTACTCTGAGATCTTCAGAGTTGTACTCCAAACCCTTCGGGGTTGTGCTCTGAACCCTTCAGAATCAACTCCGCAAAAGGTCATCTCCTAAAAGGTTTGTCACCTGACATGTGGCACAATATCTGTTGGATACGTGGCATCATCACCACTTGATACATGTCATTTTTCTTCCCAAGGATTATCTCCCATAGGTTCTGGGTCATCGTGACATGTGGCACAATCCTTGCTTGACACGTGGCATGATATTTTCTTGACACATGGAACCATCCATGTCACCCTCTTAAGCCTTTGGTAGGAGATCGACGCTCTAGATATCCTTTCAGAGTTCCTTTGTTCACAACAGATCAACGATCCATATCTTCCCTCGAAGTTCCTCCTTCGGAACACACCTTCCCCGAGTCCACGACTAACTCTGAACGAGGATCTGATCTTGCTTCTAATTAACGGTCCAGATTTTCCTTCGAAGTGCTTCTCCTCCAAGACTATAACTTACTTTGAACAGTGTCTTGTGAAGAACGGGTAGGATCATTTTATCACACCAAATCGACGGTCGAGATCTGGTATAGCCCCAAGACTTATCTCCACGCCGATCAACAGTCAGATCTTGTTGTCATGCTCGATCGTCGTCTGCAATTCTTTCAGGATACAACATGAGTTGTATACCTATTAATAGTTCAAAACTGAACTTAATCATTCAGGGAATTATTCTAAGCAAGTTATATGGATTTACCAGACTCTCAGGAGCTCTCGCCTTGCTCCAAAAACTAGTAAGACAATTCTACTTCACCGCTTAGGTGGAGATCTGCGTCCTCCGAACTTCCTATACTAGAATAGGTGATTCCACAAAAGCATTAAGACTCTCTGAACAAGACAGAGGCCTCTCTCAGGAACTAAGATAATCCCATGCCTATATCGGGACATGTTGTCTATCCCTCCTAGCGGTATTGTGCATTCTTAGTTTATAAGCCTATTTTTTTTTCACATGCATCACACTATAGCAATTATTCAATTGCACACACAGGAGGCACAAACATACAAAAATATATGAAATATGAAATCAATTCTATTACAAGGGATATATGAAATACTTATCTGTTTACAAGATATACTAGCCAACTGAAAGTGGGTGATCAACTTTCCACCCAACCATAGGCTTTGTGTGCTCAGTCACTTCGGAAGCAGGGCACCCACGCACCAAACCATGATACCACCAAGGAGTTCCCCTATGCTCACTCATGTTTTCTCTCGCAATATGTTTCCTCCCCTGATGTATGAACTCTCCCTCCCTTCTTCTTATGTGTATGTCCCCCCTTTTTCCTCATGCATTCTTCTACATGTAAAATCCTAGGGAAGGTTCTCGACCCATCCCCTATATTTTGTCATAAGGCACTTGGGTCAACCTTGGGGTGGAATGGCACATTGGGTACCTTTGGCCGACATCTTCTGCTATCTCATCCAAGCCCTCCATGATTCCATAAATTGGGGTGCTTGGTTGCTCAACCACCAGTCATTTTTTCATTAATTGATTTGCCTTGAAATCAAAGTTAAGGGAAATATCTTAATATTTCCAATTCAAATATTTCAGAATGGAGGATTGAGTCATCTTGGCATTATGAACACCTCTGTAGGTTTCCCATTCTTTCCCTTGGTAGTATCATGGCCAGTACTTTAAGGCTTCACCCCTACAATTAGTTGTTGGCATTTTTTATTGATCATTAATACATTTACATTGTTTGCATGCCATGGCATGGAAATCATTAATTAAAATTAATTACATATAATCATAGGTTTAGAGAGGGGGTGTTACAGGATCCCACTGGTTGGGTCACTCAAATGGAACATTACTTCTCCTTGCATGGAATTACTAGTGACTTGTCCAAACTTCGTTATAGTGTCCTCTACCTGGGTCATTTGACCAAGTTGAAACAACCTGGTACAATGGAAGACTTTATCGATTCATTTGAGCAATTGGATTTCAAAACATAGGGCATGTTTGATGCCTTCTTCAGGGAATTCTTTATTAGTGGCATAAAGGATGAAATTCGATCCCATGTCCTCATGGCTCTCCCCCAGATGTGGTTAGAAGCTACTCAACATGTCAAGGAAGGACAATAGGTTTCCTTTTCCCAAAACCACAAAATTTCTTTTGTTCCTCGCCCTCAACCTACCAATCTTGCCCCACATGCTAATCCCCTCAAGATCCAGAAATTGACTTGGGTAGAAATGGTTGAACACCAACTCAAGGGCCTTTGCTATAATTGTGATAAAAAAATATTTTCCAAGGCACAAGTGTAAGGAACATAAGCTTTTTATGGCCATTCTGAGGATGCTGTTGACAAAGAGGTCGAAGTTTCCTTGGTGGAAGAACTACCCCCAAAATATGATCCTAATCCACCTTCTGATCCAATAGAAGTTGAACCACTGATTTTGTTGCATGCCCTCACTGGTTTCTCTGCTCCCCAAACCCTCAAGTTCGTTGGCTACATTAAGCATAAGAAGGTCATAATCCCTGTTGACAGTGGAAACATTCATAATTTTATTCATCATCGCATTGCCCAAGAAATCAATTGTTATATCTGTGCAATCAACAATTTTCAAATCATGATTGCCAATGGTGGTTCCATGAAATGTGGCGGACGTTGTGAAAATGTTTGCCTACAAATCGATCAGTACCGCCTAAAATCTCATATGTTTGCTATAATCATGGGAGGTTGTGACGTTATTCTTAGTGTTGAATGGTTACACACTCTTGGCCCCATCCTCATGGAATTTAAGGACCTAACTATGTAATTCCAACAGGAGGGACAGTGGTATAAATTCCAAGGCATCACAACAGGTTCCCCTAAGATCATTAGTTCCCACTGCATCGAAAATTTAGTCAAAAAGGGTCACTCTAACATTATTTCCCAACTCCATTCCATTCATGCCATTGAGACGCCATCTATGCACCAGGACCTCCAATCTATATCGTCCTGACACCAAGCTATCTTTGACACTCCCCATGGAATTCCCTCTTCACATGGTCCCCATGATCATTCCATTCCTCTAGTACATGGAAGTCTTCCTCCCAATGTTCGCCCTTATCGTCATCCCTTTGCCCAGAAAAATGAAATTGAGAAAATTGTTCAAGAATTGATATAAGAAAGTGTTATCCATCATAGTACCAACCTCTATTCTTCTCCAGTAGTCATGGTACCCAAGAAATAAGGAACTTGGCGCATGTGTCTTGATTTTTCGTGCCCTCAACAAACTCACAATCAAAGACAAATTTCCCATTCTCGTCATTGATGACCTTTTGGATGAATTGAGTGGTGCCCAATACTTTACAAAACTTTATCTTTGTTCTGGCTACCACCAAATACACATGAAAGAGGAATACATCCCCAAGACTTCCTTTAGAACTCATGAGGGTCACTATGAGTTCTTCGTCATGCCCTTTAGCGTGTGTAATTCCCCCTCCACTTTTCAAATTCTTATGAATCATGTCTTCTGCCCTTTCCTCTGTAATTTTTTCTTAGTTTTCTTTGATGATACCTCATATATAGTAAAACTTGGCCAACCCATCTCACCCATGTGGATCAAGTTCTCCATCTATTATCTAAGCACAAACTTTTTCTCAAACAATCTAAATGTGATTTTGGCCCCTCTAAAGTTGAGTATCTAGGTCACATTGTCGGCAAGGATGGTGTGTGGGTGGATCCTAAAAATATTGAAGCTATGAAGGATTTCTCTCGTCCTAAAACTCTTAAAACATTGTGTGATTTCTTTGGTTTAACGGGCTATTATTGCAAGTTTGTTCGAAATTATGGAAAAATCGCAGCTCCTCTCACTACTCTCCTTAAAAAGAATGCTTTCAGTTGAACTCCAACAACTAATCAGACCTTTCAAGACTTGAAAGAGGTTATGTGCATTACTTATGTCTCGACACTACCCAACTTCACCAAAACTTTTTTCCTGGAATGTGATGCATTAGGAAAAGGCATTGGTTTAGTCCTCATGCAAGATGGTAGACCTATGGATTTCACTAGAAAACAAATCTCAGAGCGATATTTGGGTCAATCAACCTATGAAAAGGAAATGTTGGATATTATGCATGCAATGGATCTTTGGTGTTCTTATCTCTTGGGGAAATGGTTCCAAATTAAAATTGATCATCATAGCCTCAAGTATTTTCTGGAGAAAAGAATTTCCTCCCCAAAGCAACAAAAATGGGTGACCAAGCTCTTTGGATATGATTATGATATCATCTATAAGAAGGGAAAATAAAATGTGGTTGTTGATGCTCTTTCTAGAAAATATGAAGAAGGGTCCCTCTTTTCCCTCTCATTCATTGTAGTGGAATGGCTTCAAGTTGTTTGTTGGGAATGGTTGCAAGACCCCAAACTTTATAGCATGATCCACAAATTGCAATAGGATCCTCAAGCTTATCCAAGGTACTCTTGGCACAATGAAGAGCTCCTCGATAAAGGTCGCATGTATTTAAACAAACATTCAAACCTTAAATCCATGGTTCTCTCTAAGTTGCATGTTTCACCCTCTGTTGGGCATTCCAAGTTCACCAAAACCTATGAATGGTTCAAGTGTTCTATTTTCTGGGATGGTATGAAACAAGACATCCACACCTTTGTTGTTGAATGTGATACCTCTCAACTCAATAAGGGAGAAATTGTTAAATCTCCAGGCACACTCCAACTGTTCTTGATTCCCCCTGTTATTTGGAGGGATATTTCTAGGGATTTCATTGTTGAATTACCTAAATTGGGCAATAAGTCCGTCATCATGGTGGTAGTAGATCGTCTTTCCAAATATGCTCATTTATGTGCTCTTCAACACCCGTTCACCACCTCCACAGTGGCTCAAATTTTTATGGATAATATATTCAAACTCCATAGCATGCCTCATTTTATTGTCTCTAACCGAGATCCAACTTTCACCAACAATTTTTGGCAAGAATTGTTCAAGCTCTAGGGAACCCAATTGCATCTCAACATCGCCTATCATCCCCAAACTGATGGACCAACTCAAGTTGTCAACAAGTGTCTAGAAACATATTTGCGATGCTTTGCATCCGACGGAAAAAAATTAGTAGGCTCGAGAATGGTGGTACAACACATCTTACCATACTACCACTTGCATGACTCCTTTTGAAGTAATCTATGGGAAAACATCACCGTCAATTCTCTCATACATACCAAGTGTCTCCAAGGTTTAAGAGGTTGACAACAACCTTACAGACCGAGTGGCCATTCTTCGTACCCTCAAAGAAAATTTGGTCATGGCTTAGAATCACATGAAGCAATAAGCAGATCAGGGTCATTTCAAATGTCAATTCGTTGAAGGGATCCAGGTTTTTCTTGGTCTGCAACCTTATAAGCAGATTTCTCTCAAAACTTAACATTGTCAGAAACTTTCCCCCAAATTTGATGGTCCTTATACAATTCTCAAGCGAGTGGGGCCCGTGGCCTACCAGTTAGCTCTGCCCAATCACTCTAAGCTCCATCCTATTTTTCATGTCTCATGCTTAAAGAAAGTTATTGGAACTAAGTGTCAAACATAAACCAGTCTCCCTGAGTTGGATGTAGAAGGTTCCATTTGGTTGCAGCCACAAGTAGTCTTGGACAAGCGAGAGTGTCGCCTCCATTAGTGCACCATCAAGGAAGTGTTATTTCAATGGAAAGACACAACTCCAGAAGAGGCCACCTAGAAGTTGGCTACCATTCTACAACAATTTCCTCATCTCCAACCTTGAGGACAATGTTTTTCTTGAAGGCGAAGAGAATGTTAGGGACCTAACCTCCCTAACCCCTCACATCCCTAATATGCCCTCCCCCTCACGTAGGTAGAATAATATATTTTCTATGCAATAAAGGCCGACATTAGTTTATAAGGCCTATTGAATAGTGTGAACAAGTCTAATGTAAGAAGACTTAATCGAAGCTTCCACTTCTAGAAAGATCTTCCTCTAGAATATTTTTTAGAAGATAGAATTAGTATAAATAGGAGTAGAAGGCATGAGAAAGACTTGTCTTGAGAATTATTGTAATATAGCTCTACTATGCTAGAGGTTTCCCCCTCGAAGAGGCAAGTGAACATTGTTTTCATTCAATAAAGGTATTATTGTTGGTATTGTTATTCTCTTTACTTGGTTGTTCTGCTCGTATTTGTTGTTATATTTATGTTTCTGCTCATTATAATATACCTAGTACCTTACATTATTCTTCATGTCCCTATTTTGGTTACACCTCACTATAGTAATGTTGCAACCATAGACATAAGGGAAGACTACTATTCTAGTGATAGAATCCTCCCACCAAATAATCTACCCATCCTTGCCTCAATGTTTTGGGAACAAGTTCCAAATGGTTTTGATACTTGTAATGCATCTTGGATTTTGCAAGTACAAGATGTTCAAAATGAAATGCAACTTATGCATGCACATCTTTTCAGACCCTCGTGACATGAAAAACCAAATGGGTTGGTGGTTAGGTGCAATGATTGTGTCATCCACATGGAATGGCCTTCCATGAGAAGAATCAAATCAAATTATTCTACACTATGATCATACCTCTATATAATATTTTAAGCTCCTTATGGGAATTTAAAAAAATTATTATAAGTAAACCACAACTCTACAAAAATTCATGGGACCAAAGTCTGTTGGGTTCATAAATCCTAATCGAGCCTTCAGGGCTATCATGTCCTATTTTTCTCTAGGAAGCAACCTCACTGCCAATGCTCCTCCTTTATCATATTGATTTTCCACCATGTTAAAGTCTTCATATACCAGTCATGGGGTGTCCGACAATGCATCATACATCCACTACCATAAGGATATTCTCTTGACAACATCAATAGAAGCACAAATTTTGGGAAAAAACAAACCCAAAAGTTGGTCATTAAGATTTAAAAGCATTCATACCAACCTTTGAGTATGGTTAACACCCCACCCAACAATAGTAGATGCAGGTATAGGGGAAATGAGGGTTGTGCACCACCTTTCCCATTAAGGGGTTAATAATAAAAACACTTAGCACCCAACCAAATATTAGATAAGGTTTACATAAAAAGAATTTAGTGATTTTGAATTTTTGCAAACACATAATATCCACCCCACCAATTGAAG
>ML788179.1:182559-195412 GCA_009831015.1 Picea engelmannii | reverse complement strand
TAACCCTTGGTGACTAAAACTACATGCTAGGGCACCTAAATTGCTTATGTAACCGTAACAAATCAGCAAAGAAGTTTCTGAACTGTTGGCTGTTACAAACAACAACAAAACCTTCATTGACAATTGAAACTTAGAGCCAACTTGAGGTCAAAGACAGACCTAGTTGGCAGCTTGATAGGACCTGGAAAATCTTCAGTCTTGTGGTGAAGCAACTTGTCAAGTACCTAGGCAGTCAAAATATTTCAAATCTCATGAATTCAAGGAATAATTATGCTTCACTTAGGACAAGGAGATTCTAGAAGAGAGAAAATGGTGCAATGTTTTGAGTTCAAGGTCGGTTAAGGAAGTTGGTGACCTGATGACAGGGAATCCAGCCACCGAAGCACCGGTGAACAGAAGCTATAACTATAATGGTCCTAGGGTAGAGAAATTCCTTGTTGGGTAAGTTCCAACCCACACGAAAGGTGTGACAATCTAGGCAGTCTCGGAGAGAGACAGTGAAATAGACATGTCTGTGAAGGCACAGACTACCTGTACCTGGAATTGTCTTTGGGTTCTTCTTGCACAGCTTAAGTGGAGGGCGATACCAATTCACTAAAATGCCACTCATTGTTTCCAGACTCCAGTTGAGGATAGAGATCATGGACCAGGTGAAACAGTTGTAAATGATTAGGATTTGCAACCTTGATCTAGGATTTGGGCAATGGATTCTAAATACAGAGACATTGCTCCTACTTTTGCAAACTTATTGCTAAGGCACCCCTGTACCTTTATGCTTAGCAATGCTAAGACTACTCGAGGTCCAAGTCAATTAGTGATGATTCTCAAGAAGACAATTTACCATTTAGTTCAAGTCAATTAGTGATGATTCTCAAGAAGACAGTTTACCATTTAGAGTCTTTTAATGTCTCGGTATAAAAAACAAGAAAATACTTGGTGGAAGTTACAAAAGACGGAGAACCGTAAGATGATATGTTATAAATTCAGCAGTCTCATATTCAGCATCTTGGCTCATCCTTGGAGTACATTACCTAAAAGTCGTTCAATTAAGCTAGTGTATGCCCGAAGTCCATTCTTAGCATAGTATACCATGCAGCCTGTCAAATGGATACACCAAGGCTGGATACACCTACATGATATCAAACTGGTTGTAAATGCACTTCATTTGTGGTGCTGTGATGAACAAATTTCAACTTAACAAACTGTCGAGGTATTGATTTATAAAAGAAAAACCATCAGACTGTAGCCTAGAGGCAAGTTGGAGTGTGTGTCATAAAAACGACCCAGGTTCAAATCCTGGCAGGAAGGCTCTCATCAAAGTAAAAAAGAGTAAAGCAGTGACAAGTGCAAAGTGCCTAAATTGTGAACTGTAAACATAAAGAAAAAAATGCAAGGACTTGTGTAAAAGAATATAA
This sequence comes from Picea engelmannii, assembly GCA_009831015.1. Taxonomy (NCBI): domain Eukaryota; kingdom Viridiplantae; phylum Streptophyta; class Pinopsida; order Pinales; family Pinaceae; genus Picea; species Picea engelmannii. The sequence goes on along the minus strand of ML788179.1, from coordinate 193,997 downwards.
TTACCAACCACTTCCAAGAAATAATAAACTAAGGACATTGCAGCAATGAAAATTTTTCCTTTTATCTGTTCAAGTCCCTGACCAGTTAGCGAGGATAATGTCAAGTTCGCGTTGTATAAACAGGATAAGGCTTAAGCCCTTATTGTTCCAATTATGGATTTGAAAATTCAAACTTGTATGCATTGGCAGATCATTGCATGAATCTACGATTTGAGTTTGGTACAACAGGCCAGATATACTGTACCCCTTCACCACAATTCTTGTTCAATTGCCTCCCATCTATTCTTACCTCTGCAAACAGAATACATGTCATTGTAATTCATTCACCAGCTATTACTATTCAGATTTTAACATGAAAAGGTTTCATCATTGACTGGAAAGAGAACATCAAATTTACAATAGCTTTTTAATAAATTGGTGATCTTCAAAAACTTGGAAATGAACTGTTTTGTGCAGTGACGCCTCCCAGAGAAGTCAGAATATACAACGTGCTCAATTTCATTAAACTAAGTTCAGTAAGTTCCAAGTTCCCTCGACCATTGGTTCAGAAAACATGAGAATTCATTATGCTCATGCAAAAGGCTTAATATCCATGTAAGCTTTCACTGTTGGGCACTAACTACCACATCCATGTACATGGCTTTTAATGAAAATTGAAAGGGACAATACAGAATTTAATGAAATCAAATAGAAATGGCTTCTGTCACATCACAAAAAAATAAATGCTCCCCACTCGCAAATTACAATACTATTGTCGAACACAACTTGCTTTGAAACACAGCATCAGACATTAACTGTATATGCAAGTGTATACTAGTAAAAGCTCATTGCTAAGATTTAAAAAACATAAATCCAATCTGTCATGCCATGGCTTCCACAATAGCCAGGCTAACCAGTTAATTCAGATCTGATTGAAGAACCTTTAAAATGATACAAGATTGTCTAACGTACAATTCACCCAAGTCCATAATGTCATGACCAAAAATAACAGTAAATGTATTAACAAATTTCATTCCATGTAATGTACATACTGCATACACCTGTTGCCTCAATCTCAAGAAAACAATGAGAGTGTAAGTTTCACAACTGCATCATTTTGATCTGATTGTTCAATGTCTTTTGTAACTTCCACCCAAGTATTTCCTTGTTTTCTATACTGAGGCATCGAAAGACTCAAAACAGGAGAACTGCCCTCCCTAGAATCATCATAAATTAACATAGACCTGGAAGTGCTAGCACCATCATCAAGCATAAAATTACAGGGATGCCTTTGCAATGAAGATTGCTCAAGTAGTGGCAATGTCTCTCTATTTAAAGTCCATTGCCCGTGCCCTTGTTCAAGGTTGAAGTCCCAGTCATTTTCAATGAATTCACCCCGCCCACAATCACCATTCTCAAAAGGAAACAATGGAAGGCATTTTAGTGAATTGGCATTAGCCAGCATAGAACTTGAACCAGCACACCAGTTTCTCACTTCTGGAATCACATGTTCTCCTTGTCCAGAGTGTGAAGCATTATCATTCCTCGAATTCATAGGATCTGAAATATTGGCCTGCATTGAAATATTGTTCTGTATAGGTACTTGACAAGTTGCTTCACCACAAGGCTTCTCATCTGAAAATTTGACATTGCAGATATCTTCATTATTTAAATCACACAAAGGAGCATGGTCATCATCTGCTGAAGTCTCATTCGATTTAATCTTGGAAACTTTCTTTTTGACTTCCAGCAAGCAAATCTCAGACTTCATCAATTGTGCAGAATAATTTTCCCTGTTGTGTGATCTATCATGACCATCATTCACTGGGGCATTTGCTTTATAAAGAGTGTCTGTGATATCATTTTCTCCACTTTCAGAATCTTTATCTAATGATGGCTTCTTGTTCCTAGAATGTACAATAGAGGAATCCGAGTTGAACGACTTAACCTGTTGACAAGACAACAGATTCCCTGTAGCATCTTTCTTGCCATTTTCTCTTGAAGGTGAATAGGACTGTGTAGTTGATTCTGAATGTGAATTGCAATAGGAGAAACTGCTAGAATGTTTCTCATGCTCCTTGTCCCTCATGGTTCCTGAATACCTGCTATGATGTCTATGATGTCCACTATCCCTTGCTCCTCCATTTTGTCTCTCTGCATATTCTCTGTCTCCCTTCCAAGTATCTTGTTTTTCCCTACTACTGTTTCTACACTGCTCTCTCCTGTCTTCCTTTTCTCTGCTACAGCTCCTAACCCTGTCTCTTCTACTTTCAGTTTCTCTATTACTGGTTCTAGCCTTTTTCCTGGAATCTCCCATTTCTCTACTACTGCTTCTACCCCTCTCTCTCTTACTTTCCTTTTCTCTCTTACTGCTTTTATCCCCTTCTCTGTCGTCCCCCTTTTCTCTGTAACTGTGAATATTCCCTTCTCTCCTATCTTCTTTTCTCCTCCTACTACTATTATTGTAGAGCTCTTCTTTGAAACTTTTGCTTTTACACATCCAGGGTGAATTTCTAGTCCTGTCTACATTTGTGTTCATAGATGCAAGAGAACGAGAGCGTTTGAACTCACTGCTTCTATAAGCATGGTCTCTTTTAAGATGACTTCTGCTGCCATCTTTTGTTGATGACAAATAAGGCGAGTGTTGCCTGCTTTGCTTTATTTCATTCTGAAATTCAAGTTCAAGGTCAAGTTGGTCCTGCATAACCGAATCCCACATAAAATCATATTCTAAATTTCAGTTTTCTGGGAACACATGCCTTAAAATTCCTTTAAAGCTTAAACATACTCAAGCAATTCAGTTAAAATTGTACGCTACAAAATTAATCATCGTTACCTGAAGTTGCTCTGATACCAGATGTTTGAGTGGACGAACTGAAGATGGCAGAAGAGATTTCTTGGCAGCAAGCTCAAAACTGGGTGGAGAATCTGAAGAGGAGAGTGAGTGATTCCCAGACACAGGTGGGTATTCTGAATTACACTGGAGAGGTTTCATGGCAGCAGCCTCAACAGAAGGTGGGTGGTCTGAAGACGAAGGGGGATAATTAATAGGTGCAAAAGAACAAGATCGATTGAATTTTCTGCTCCCATAAGCATGGTCTGTTTTAAGATGACTTTTGTTGTCATCTTCTCTTGTTGAAAAATAAGCTGAACATTGTTTGCTTGTTCGTATTTCATTCTGTATTTCAGGTTCAAGGTCGTTTTTGTCCTGCATCATGTAATCCTACATTCAATTATATTCTACATCATATAACCTTTCCTGGGGATGCACACCCTAAAATTCCTTTAAACATGCCTGAACAATTCAGTTAAAATTGTGAACCTACAAAATTAATCATCATTACCTGAAGGTGCTCAGATACCGGATGTTCAACTGAATGAACTGAAGAGGGCAGCAGAGATTGCTTGGCAGCAAGCTCAAAACTGGGTGGATAATCTGAAGAGGAGAATGAACGAATCCCAGAAGCATGCTCAGAAACAGGAGAGATTTGTGTAGAAGGCAAAGAATGCTTCTCGGCAGTAGGCTCACTACCAGGTGGATGATCTGAAAAGGGCAAGGAATGTTTCCCAAAAGAAGGCTCCAAACCTGGAGGGTATTCTGAATTAGATAGGGAAGGCTTCGTAGCAACAGGCTCAGCAGCAGTTGGATGGTCTGAAGATGAAAGGGGACAATGGATAGACGCAAAAGAATAAGAGCATTTTAACTCTCTGCTCTCATGAGCATGGTCTGCTTTAGTATGACTTCTACTGTTGTCATCTTCTCTTGATGACAAATAAGCTGAGCATTGCCTGATTGGTTGTATTTCATACTGAACTTCAGGTTGAGGGTCAAGTTTATCCTTCATCACCGAATCCTACATTAAATTATAACATATTCTTCATCATTTTACATTTTCTGAAAACGCATACCTTAAATTTATTTTAAGGTATCCTAGCAATTCAGTGAAAATTGTACACCTACAAAATTAATCATCATTACCTGGAGCTGTACAGATACCAGATGTTCAAGTGCGTGGACTGAAGAGGACAGCAGAGAATTCTTGGCGGCAAGCTTAAAACTGGGTGGACAATCTGAAGAGGAGAGTGAACAATTCCTGGAAGCAGGCTTAAAACTGGGTGAGCAATGTGTAGAAGACAGAGGATGTTTCTCAGCAGCAGGCTCACTACCAAGTGGGTGATCTGAAGAGGGCTGGGAACGATTCCCAAAAGCAGGCTCACAACCAGGTGGGTATTCTGAAATAGATGGGGGAGGCTTCATAGCAACAGGCTCAACAGCGGGTGGGTGATCTGAAGATGAAAGGGGACGATGGATAGATGCAAGAGAATGAAAGCCTTTGTACTCTCTGTTCTCAGAAGCGTGGTCTGCTTTAATATGACTTCTGCTGTCATTTTCTCTTGATGACAAATAAGCTGAACATTGCCTGTTTGGCTGTATTTTATGCTGAACTTCAGGTTGAAGGTCAACTTTGTCCTTCACCACCGAATCCTACATTAAATTTAATATATTCTAAATCATTTCACTTTTTCTGAGAATACATACCTTCAAATTCGTTTAATGTATCCAAGCAATTCAGTTAAAACTGTAAACCTACAAAATTAATCATCATTACCTGGAGTGGTACAGACACCAGATGTTTGGGTGGATGAACTGAAGAGGGCAGCCGAGAATTCTCGGCAGAAAACTCAAAACCCGGTAGACAATCTGAAGAGGAGAATGAACGACTCCGAGAAGCAGTCTCAAAACTGGGTGAACAATGTGTAGAAGACAGAGGACGCTTCTCCGCTGCAGGCTCACTTCCAGGTGGGCGATCCGAAGAGGACAGGGAATGATTCCCAATAGCAGGCTCACAACCAGGTGGGTATTCTGAAATAGACAGTGGAGGTTTCATAGCAACAGGCTCAACAGCAGGTGGGTGGTCTGAATATGAAAGAGGATGATGGATAGATGCAAGAGAATGAGAGCATTTGAACTCTCTGCTCTCATAAGCATGTTCTGCTTTAATATGAACTCTACTGCTGCCATCTTCCCTTGATGACAAATAAGTTGAACGTTGCCTGCTTGGCTGTATTTCAGACTGAACTTCAGGTTGAGGATCAAGTTTTTCATTCACCACCAAATCCTACATTAAATTATAATATATTCTACATCATTTCACTTTTCCTAAGAATACACACCTTGAAATTCCTTTTAATGTATCCAAGCAATTCAGTTAAAATTCTAGACCCAGAAAATTAATCATCATTACCTGGAGCTGCTCAGATACCAGATGTTTGAGTGGATAAACTGAAGAGGGCTGCAGAGATTTATCAGCAGCAAGCTCAAAACTGGGTCGAAAATCTGAATAAGTCAGTGAACGATTCCCAGAAGCAGGATGAAAACCAGGTGAGCATTGTATAGAAGACAAAAGGTGCTTCTTAGTAGTAGGCTCACTACCAGGCAGACGATATGAAGAGGACAGGGAATGATTCCCAGAAGCAGGCTCAAAACCAGGTGGGTATTCTGAATAAGACAGGGGAGGTTTCATAGCATCAGGCTCAACAGCAAGGTGGTGGCATTCTGAAGGAGTCAGGGGAGGCATCACAGGAGCTGGCTCAATACCAGGTCGGCAATCTGAAGAGGACGGGGTATGTTTCAAAGAGGGATGAAAACTAGGTCTGCAATTTGACAAAGTCAGGTGAGGCTTTGCAGAGGCAGGCTTAGTACCAGGCAGATGATCTGAAGAGAACAGGATTTGATTTGAAAAAGTAGCCTTAAAACCAGGTGGGCATTCTAAAGAAGATGGGGGAGACTTCAAGATAGCATGTTGAGTACAAGGTAGATGATTTAAAGCAACACGAGGAGGATTTCTAGTGGCAGGGCCAAAAACAGGTTGAAAGTTTCTATAAGATGGCAGAAACTTAACAGGGGCAGGCTGTAAACCAGGTGGAAACACCATCGATTCCAGTCCCGTACTAGACAGACAATTCCGACCTTGTGAAAAAGATCCAGGTAACAAATTCTTATTTGGCAACTCTTTTCCCTCTGGCAACCTAAATCCAGGTGTTATTTCCCTTTCTTGCAGTTTTTCAGGAAGCCGAAAGATGCTGCTGTTCTCACGCATGGCCTCAGTAGACTTTCCAGAGCTATTCCTGGAAATACCTGGTGAATGATCAAAACCAGGCGGTAGCTCAGGCCCTGGAGGAAGGACTAACTTAGAATTCTCACAGTGACTCAAGATAGGTTTTGAACTTGATGAAAAAGATGGCTGGGAAGCATTATTCGCGATCACATGAGCTAGTTGAGATAATGGTCTCGGTGCTGGTCTTTCTGCCATCCCAATTTCTCTTCCCCCTTCCATATCAACATCCATATCTTCTTCCCCTTCGCTATAACCACTGTTTTCCGCGCATGTCTGTTCCCTAGGTAACATATCATTATTTTTTGCCAGAAGTGAACTTACACCAGCCTGCAGAACCTCACTGCCCACATAATTGCAATCTGGAAATGATCCCTGTGGATCAGCCGAAGCAATCCCACTTCGAAATACCCCCCAAAGATACATCTGTCCACTGAATCCTGAACATGAATAATTATTTATAGTATCATAAATCATGACATACAATGGATCAATCTACAAGATACGCAGAAACTTGGGATATTACCTAGGGAAAATCATCTTTACCAAGAATAAACAAATAGCACTGATGCCATAGAAGCAACTTGTCATGGATTGAGGAACATACATAAGATTTCATGGAGAGAAAGAGAAAACAAAAAGTCAAAAAAGTTAGAATTTTACCTTACTTGTAACTCACTCCTCTCACTTTATAAAAGAAAAGAGGGGCACATCACTTCGTTATTAACAAGAAGAAGATAGAGGAGAAAGCATAAAGAGAATGTAACCTCTTGTTGTGTGATTCTTCATTTGGGTTGATGTAGCTTTTGGAGAATGTAGTGAAGCTAGGGCTTGCTAGTGATTAGCATGTGGTGTCGTGGCTAGGGTTTGCTGAAAGAATTTTACATTTCCATCTTGGGATGAGTGGAATTGTTACTGAATTGTCATGACAAAAAGTCAAAATGTTAGGGTTATGGTTTCATCTGACTTGTAAGTTGTAACTAACTCCTCTTACTCTATAAAAGAAAAACAGTCTCTTCGAAATACTAAAAAGTTCAGAGAAACAAATCCATCTTTCTCCTGATGTGATGACATTAGGAGGGGCACATCACTTCATTAATAAAAACAACAAGATAGAAGAGAAAGCATTGAGAGAATGTAACCTCCTGTTGTGTGATTCTTTGTTTGGGTTGATGTAGCTTTTGGAGAATGAAGTGAATTAGGGTTTGCTAGTGATTAGCATGTTGTGTCATAGCTAAGGTTTGCTATGCTTGTGAGAAGCTTTGCTTGGGATAAGCCGAAAGAGTTTTGTAATTCCATCTTGGGATGAGTTCAATTGTTGTAATATAATCATCTTCCATGTGACATAGAAATAGATGTGTTTATTGTCCCAAATTGTGTTGCAAATCTGATTTTTGGATGCATTTATTGCTGATTTATTATTTTGATGTAATCAACAATTGGGTTGAATGCTAAGCTGATTTAGCATGCTTAATGTGTACTTTCAATGATTGCTAAAAATGTAATTTCCAGATCTGATTTGTGGGTTAGATCTTGCCCTAATGGCTGCTGAAATGATCTAACATTTATCTTGCGGTGTCACATACTTGTATGTTGCCCTAGAAGTTTTATGAATGGCAAACCTGAAATTTTGCAGGTGTTTCTGGAAAAAACAGATTGTATTTGTGCCCTAGCACTGAAAACATCTATGCTGCAGATTCACAGCATTATTTGAGGGATGAATTTTCTCATGGTTGTAGGGCCCTCGAATTTCAACATGGTAGAAGAGAAGTTTTGCTGAAGTTTTCTAGCCATTAAATGGAGAAGTTTTGCTGAAGTTTTGAAGGTGCTGAGAATGGAAGATTTCAGCGAGTATGATGCCCAAGAAATCTCCAATGATTGGAGATAATCCATGCCTAAGATAGGCACCAAGGCCTGTGAGAGGTTGGTGGGTGTGATGCCCATGATGCTCCAATGATTGGAGTGGTTTGTACCTGAAATTTTCCATCCATTACATGGAAAGTTCAACTATGTCTAAGAAGGAACTAAGAATAGAGGATTTCAGTGGGAGTGAGACCAAGAATGCCCCAATGATTGGAGTGTGTTGGTATGCCAGAGGTGGGTGGCTTGGGCAATTTGTACCTGTGATAGGTTGTGAGTGTGATGTCATAGATGCTCCAATGATTGGAGTATGTTGTTATGCCCAAGAGGGATGGTTTGGACCTATGATATGTTGTGGGTGTGATATGCATAAGTGATTGGAGTATGTTGTTAGGCCCACAGGGGTGATTTGGACCTATGATGGGCTATGCTTGTGATACTCGTGTTTACTCTAGTGATGGAAGTGGTTGATTTGCTTGTGATGGGTAACGAGAAAGAGTCATGTTCTTCTAACCATGGTAAGAAGGATTCGAGTCATGTGACTTGTTTTGAGTCAGTGTCCAGAGAAGAAGAAAGGAAAGGGAAAGCAACAGTAGGAGTAGTCGGCAGGGAGTGTAGAGATTGTAGCTACAATGGATGAGTTAGTATCCAAGCTTGAGACTGCCTTCTCTATGGTTTCTTGTCTTCCAACCAACACCATTTCTGATGTCAAGTGGTATGTGTACAATAAAGCATCAGGACATGTGATCTTTAACAAGAAGATCTTCAACAAATTCAAGAAGAATACACCAACATGGAAGTGGAGTTAGGTGATGTTGCCACATATCTAGTGATTGGAATGGAGTCCATATTTTTCCAGATGCATTCAAGTGATGTTCTTGAGTTAGATGATGTTGTATTTGTACCCAGTTTGAAGAAGAGCCTTCTTTCTGTCTCAACTATCATAAAATTACAGTGTATAGTTGAGTTCAATGATCAACAGTACACCATCAAACACTGTAGCCAAGACCATCCTGGAAGTTTGGCTAGAGATGAGAGGTAAGGTGTCCTTTACAAGTTACTTGTTGATACTTTAAGGATTGAAACTCTAGTGCATGACAGTGGGAATTTGAGTGAGCTTTCCAACATTTAGGAGGCATATGCAAAGCAAGTATGGTGGGATGTCATGATGGAGGAGTATGATGTCCAGGAGATGGTTACAAAAACTATTGCAGAACCAATGATTGATTCCAAGCTTGCAGCCAATGGGATTTTCAAGAGTACCAAGGCAAGTTTGTTTCCAAAGGATTATCTCAAAAAGATGAAGTTGACCTTGATGAGACTCTTGCTCCAATTGCCAAAGGATTCTCTCAAAAAGAGGGAGTTGACTTTTTTTAGGCTTTTGCTTCAGCTGCCGAAGGTTTTGAGATGCATAGGCAAGATACCCATCTTTGCAAGTTGATGAAGGCCCTTTATGGGCTAATTAATGCACCATGAGCTTGGTAATTCAAGATTGTTGAGATGCAACCATGAGCTTGGCATTTCAAGATTGTTGAGTTGTTGAGTATTATGCAGATTTTTATCTTTGGTTGCTTGAAAGATCTTATCCACTTATCATGGTCCTGTATATATGTGAGTTTATCATTGCAGGAAATCTTGCGTAGCTTATGATGCGGTGTGAGGAGAAGTTGGCTAGTGAAGTTGACATGAAAGACGTTGGAGGTTGGCAAGTTGCTAATAACGTCTTCTTTGAACAATGGAAGTACACCTTCAAAATTCTAAAGACATATCAGAGTATAGAAGGGCGCAGCGATCCAAGTTTATGTTCCTTTAGATTCACAGGTAGTCAACATTATGATGAATCTCTTAGCAAAAGGGAAGTTCGAGACGAAGAGGGAGTAGCTTGGTTTGTTGGAGAACACATTCCTTGCAAAGAAGTAGTGTTAGTTTTGGTTGCTCCAAACTTGTTCTCTATTCAACTGCAAAAATTTGATATGTTGGTTGCTTTGTCATCGTTGAAGAGAAGAAGTGCCTGTGGAAGAGAGCCTCACACATTAGGAGAATTTTGAGATAAAAAATGGGCCTCTAAACAAAAAATGTACTACTATCAAAATCAACTTTAAAAGAACCAATAGGATTCAAGATGATGATGTCAACCATAAGGGTAAACATTTTTGGAGGAAAAGAAAGAAAACTACTTTTTTAGTCACATTTTCAACTTTTCTCCTTATAGGTTTACTCAAATTTCAAATGTAGGCACACGTTGGATGCCAGCGAGTGCCTACACTTGAAATTTGAGCAAACCTATAAGGAGAAAAGTTGAAAATGCAACTAAAAAAGAAGTTTTCTTCCTTTTCCTTTAAAAATGCATAACTCTTATTTTATTATTTTAACTATTATTTTATTATTCTCTTTAGAAGGCCCAATTTAGACCTCAAATTTCCCCTAATTGGGGCACTATGCCTCATAGCCCATTTTTCATCTATTTTGTCACTTGGACTGGGAGGGCACACTTGTTGCATGAAAACATGTAATGTTGCATAAAAATATGTGAAGTGGGTGAGTTGGCAGTTGAGGGTGCATTGTAAAATGTAGTATAGGTGAGTTTGCATGCGTGTGCCACTGTGCATGTGCCTACCTACTTGGCACATGTTGAGTGCTCCACTTGTGGATCCATTCTCCATTTGTGGACCGAATCTAGGATTAGGGTTTTACCTTACTTGTAACCCACTCCTCTTAGTCTATAAAAGGAAGGAGCAGCACATCGCTTCATTATTAATAACAACAAGATAGAAAAGAAAGCATAGAGAGAATGTAACATTTTATTGTGTGATTATTCATTTGGATCGATGTAGCTTTTGGAGAATGAAGTGAAGCTAGGGTTTTCTATGCTTGTGAGAAGCTTTGCTTGGGATAAACTGAAAGGATTTTGCATTTCCAGCGTCAGTATGAGCTGAATTGTTGTAACATAATCATCTTTCATGTGAAAAAGAAGAGATGTGTTTGTTATTTAAAAATTGTGTTGCAGATATAATATTGAAGATCTGATTTTTGGGTGCATTTAGTGCTGATTTACTATGTTGATTTAATGAATAGTTGGGCTGAATGCTAAGCTGATTTAGCATGCTTAATGTGTACTTTCGGTGATAGCTAATGTAAATTCCAGATCTGATTTGTGGGTTAGATCTTACCATAATGGCAGTTGAAATGAGCCGCGACATTTATCTTGCGATGTCTACATATTTGTATGTTTCCCTAGCGGTTTTGTGAGTGCAGATCTGAAGTTTTGCAGGTGTTTCCTGAAAAATTAGATTGTGCCCTAAGGCTGAAAACATTTACGCTACAGATCGGTGGCCTTATTTGAGGGATGAATTTTCTCAAGGTTGCATGGCCCTCGAATTTTAACAACATCAATAATATTAAATTTAAAGTGACCATTATACAAGCTTTTATTACTCCCCAAAGTTCAAACATATCAGAGTGTCAATGTCAACGATGTCTTGG
>ML788179.1:152241-177531 GCA_009831015.1 Picea engelmannii | reverse complement strand
ATGTCACCCTTCCAGGTATGAACAAGTTAAAGAGCATAATTTCCAAGCAAACTTTATGAAATGAAGGAGAATTCAGTGCAACATATTCAAGTGCTTCAATAATCAGAGTGACACATACCATCATACCCGGACTCATTACCTCATGGAGCAAGACTTACTGCTACTTCAGGACCAGGCCGGTGGGATGGATATTGCTACCACTGATAGATGGGCTGCGTTAAAGAAAAAAGGGGCCCTCTGGGGCCATGCTCAAGTCATCCGACTCTCGGCACTCCATGTCTAGGACCTGTGGGACTCTAGACATGATCTCCTTAGTTATCCCTAGGATAGGGGATAACATGTATAATGGTTTGGATTCATATGGATGCACATGAATATATATAGTTTTTTTCAAAATTTGAATATTTTATGTATTTTTTGGTTGACCGGTTTTTTGGTCCGTTTTTTTCTCGTTTTTTCCCAGTTTTGGTCCAGTTCATATTTCTTGGGTCGACCGGTTCGATGCCTTGTCCGGTTTTTTATAACATTACTTCGAAAGTGTTTATACCATGTTTGTTGGTGCTTCATGAGATTCAGGGGATGTAGCATATGTTCAACCCTTGGATGGTCCAAGATGGATTGGCACATGGGAGATAGTCCATGATGAATTTGCGTATTGGAGACATCTTTCTCAGTGGTTGTTTCACCTCAATGGGTTGCTTTCTTGGCATTCTTCGTTAGGGAATTGGAGTTTTTTTATAGCCTGGTGGACATCCTTCATTGTGGCCACATGGAGAGGTTCACTTGCTTGGAGAACGCCCTACTTAGGAGGAGCATTGTGCATCTTAGAGAAGGGCATCAAGCCCTAGATAGGATGGGGTTGCTTGGATTCTGGATGGAGGCTTGCAGTTGGCTTGGGGATGCCTGGGCTGTGATAGTGCTCATGCAAGGGGAGTGGACCCAATGAATCACATAGCTTAGGAGGAACAAGGGTTTTGGAGAGCTAGTGGATTGTGCTAGCCTTGTGATAAGGCTATGGTGTGTACATCAACTTCATATTGTGTATATCAATGAAGTTTTCAGCTGTTCACAACTTGTGTAAATTGCAGATTTGATTTCCAGGCATGTATGTTCTTCATGAATTGTAATTTACAGCTATATATGTCTTGCTGATTTGACATAAGCAAAAGACAATTTTGTTGAGTGATTTGACATCATAGTTGAAGAAGTTATGGGCTGTTTTACTGCTGTTATAACTGCTGTAAAAGTGAGTTTTCAGATCTGGTTAATGCATCATAAGATTGCCCTAGAGGGCTGAAACTTATCAAGTCACTTGGATATCTTTTCTCCTTGGATTGCCTAGAAAATTGGACTGTTAAGAAGTGAAATATCGTTCTCTTTCCGCTGTTGTTTTATTCTTTATTTCATAACATCCTTTAAGGCTGAACATTCAGAGGGTTAAGGTCCCAGAAATCCCTAGTGAAAGATGTGAAATTTCCAAATTGCAAATGAAATCTCAATTTACGAAATTTCTACAATCCATTGTAAAGAGTCCAATCCATCATGCTCCAGCATAGGGTCCATAGCAAACGGACAGTTCCCAAGGTTATCATCAAAGCCAAGTTTGGAGCCCATCCTTTGTACCTTTAGAGTGTATGCAAGCTTGTCTCCTCTCTTCACAGAATTCCTACTTAAGGAGATACAGCTACAAGGCGAGAGAGATATCCATAGTTGGCCCTTCATTCCTCTATGGAGATTGCCTTTGTGGTCTCTCCAAGAGCGAAGATGGTGTTAATTCTTAGAGGCTTCTTCACTCCTTTATGTTGAGATTTGGGTACCTTGGAAAGTGGTCCCCTTGAGTTATTGAGTGTCTAACTCAAAGGGGGAAACATTTGACCCTCACCACTTTACTTTATGTTATAAAGTCAAAGTGACTTTATTTCACTTAAGTCACAAAGTGACTTTAATAACATAAAGTAACTTAGGAACTTAAGATAAAGGGGAGATTTAATCTCAACTCTTCATCTTGGTTGGCCTAGATCTAATCTTGGCCATTGGTTTCCTAGCTTAGCCTAAGAATGAGGCTAAAGCTAAGGATGAGGGAAAAAAGGGCATTCATTGTTCACTTGAGAGATTTGAGTGAGGAAGAAGAGAAGAGAGGAAGCATTTTGGAGCTTGAGAGCACATCTTGAGAGGAGAGGACGCAAGCAAGCTTGTAGCCACACCATTGAGAGGAGGGTGCACTTACTTGTGGAGAGGGGCGCACTTGTGTAGAGTGCGCACTAAGCAAGGAGAGGTGTGCACTTGTGTATGGGGCACACAAGCAAGGCAAGAGGTGCGCAGTTGTAGAAGGGCGCACAAGCCAAGGCAAGAGGTGTGCACTTGTGTAAGGGACGCACAAGCCAAGGTGAGAAGCTAGCAGGCAAAGGCAAGGCAAGGGGCACATTGATCCAAGGAGGGGTGCAAATCCCAAGAAGGGCACATATCCCAAGGCACCAGTGAAGCTAAGCTTGAGAGGAGCTAGCTTTTGTATCAGGTTCCTTTGTATATTTTCTTTGTTGCTACATTTGCTTGAGATCCCCATAATAAAAATTTATCTTCTATGGGTTTTCTCCATGCTGGGTTTTTCTAGGGTCATGTTGACCAAAAATACATGTGTAAAAATCTTGTGGTTTGATTATTTCTTTATCAACATTTAGGTGTAAAGATCCTAGAGGAGTATTTTGTGTTTTAATGCATGTTGAAAGGCTAACAGTGGACAGCAAAACTATTATATTTAAACCCTTCACAAAGAGGCATTAAAAGAGCATAAAATCAAAAGCTTAAGGGCAGATTCAGTGGGAAGAAAAATCAGAACTGGTGGCTATCCTAAAACAGTCCTGAAATACCTTGAAAACTGTGCCCAACAAGAGGTCAAGGACAGACCTGTTGGGCAGCCTTAGAAACCTCAAAATTCTTCACTTTAGAACATCACTTACAAGAGGCCAACACAAGATTTCATTGTTTATAACAAGATTCAGGAAGGTCTCTAGCTATATTTTTCGTACCAAATATGTTTAGCAGACCTTGCACGATTTATCTCAGCCCAACTCCACTAGGTTGGTCACTTCTTTCTTCCAATCTATCTCAAATATTAGAGGCACCAAACACCTTGTTGTTGTTCTGGCCATGGACATAGAGTGCAGTAGGTTGCTGAGACAGTGCCCCCTCCCCAACTCTATCTGGAGACAGCCCATTCCCACATAGTCATCAAGATGTACGCAATCCAATGTGTTGTTTCATGTGACTACCTCCCAGCGTAGATCAAGCATCCAACTGCCCACAACTAGATTTTTCTCTTTGGACTTGAATGTTAGCAACGGTACTCATGGTAACACTTTGAGTACCCTCCAAGAGTATCCACCCCAGTTTATTCAATCCTGACCATTCTCGAAAGAACATTCCTAGACTCTACGATAGAGATAGTCCTTACTCCACTTCTACTTCTAGTGCAAATTAGTGACTCTTATCTCGTATCTCCCTCTTCCATAATGATGTTTTATCTTTAGTTCTCTTTAGTGTTCAACTTTTGTTTTTACCCCTTTGTATTCTCTATTTCAATTTCATATTTTATTTTTATTTCTTTCTTTTTTTATATAGGAGTTGTGCTTGGCACTCACACAACACTATTTTGACTACTTGTACTTTCAAGTCCCATTAACCTATTTTGGTCACTTGGGAACATTAGTTAAAAAAACTTTTTCTATCAAACCATCATCTCCCTAATTTTTATAGCTGAATTCCATGAAACCCATCTATACAATCTTTCAACTCTATTATATTGCCATCATGCTCAAACATCCTAATGCTAAAGGTAGGATTCAATTGGATTCACCTTCACAATCAATCAAACTCAGCATTCCAACTTTTGTACCCTTTTCCTTAAGACTTTCCTAAACTACTAATCAAAATAGGTAGCCTTTATCGATTTAACAATCACCTTGTTCCTTTTGTGTTGCACAAACTATAGGTGTAACCTAGAAATGTCTCTAATAGGTCTTTTAGAACTTTTATGCTAAGTTACCATAAATGGGACAAACACTTTGTTTTACCTTGATAATTATGAACAACATCGAATATGCCAAAATCATGTTTCAATTAAACACCTATGTTTCTCAAAATTTAAGGAAATCAAAAAATGCATGTGTCTTCGACATCGCATGCAAATTTCAAAAGATGTGGATTCTATTGTTTCTCTAAAAGTTGCTAGGGAAAATCCCTTTTCTCGATCTACTGGAAACACAAATATACCTGTTGCAAATCAATGGCATCTCGCCTTGCATGGTGTGATCTACCTTTTTTCTTATAGCCTTTGTTATGAGCAAAGATTCCATTGCAAAATCTATGGCATCTAATATTGCTCGTTACCTAGACGAGTTCCATGTTGTTATGCAACTAGGTCAAGGCTCAAATATTTTGTCTTGACTTTTGCAGCCTTCCTTCACGTTTGTCTATAAAATTTTGTATCGATTTCATGTGTGTCCTTTATTTTCTTTTCTACATAATGAATGACTCAAATCCATCCACTATTAATTTGCCATCTTGTGGGCATTCCTTTGCTTCTTGGGCATCTCTTCTTAGGTCGGAATAATAATGTTCCCTGTGTGCCCTAGTTTTTGAATGAATAGATATTTGTAGTTTTCACATCTCTGAGGGCGATGCTCTACTTGTCTCACATCTAAAATAGTGTGCAAATAGATATTCTGGTATGCAGCGTCTACTTTAGATATTGTCTAATATAATTACGGTCTCTGCCTAAATTTCATAAATCTTGTTGCATTGGACATCTCTCTCAAAACAATGTCTCTGCAAGCATGTTGTGCCTCTGCATGCTATGTGTTTCACATCATGCTTCTATGTTCCACAACTTGCTTCTATATGTTATATTTCACGTGTTTCACATCATCCTTCTACGTTCCATTGCTTGCCTTCTACATGTTCTATTTCACATTTGTTTGTTGTACTTATTTTTTGTATTTCTTCTTTTGACATGTTGCTTAACACCTTCGCTCTTTTTATTTACAGACATTATTATGACGTATCGAGTCTCTTTACAGGATCTTTTAACACAAATTTCTATACTTGTCACTCATCCTAGTTCTTCACATCTTCAACTCACTCTCTCTGTCTGATTGTCAAGATCACATGAATTTATCTCGCACTGCTACAAGCACTTGAACAAGACTTCCTTCTCTAATACCATGTAAAAATTTGAGGTGCACACATATTCATAGAGACAATTGTGGAGAGAAAATAAAAATTAAGTTTTAATATTAATGTTGTTGAAACACACCTCTCTCTCTCTCACACACACACACACACTTACAATACAACAAAATTTAATTTATAACATCCCTGAGTGGTCAAGGTGGTTTGACCACCTAACCCCTAACAACATCTAAAAGTTACATTGGTGACATATCAATGTATCACTAGTAGAAAGCAACCATTAATCGAACTTTTATTACTCGCAAATAATATCCTAGTGTTAATGCCAGTGTTGCAAAACTCGAACTCACAAATAACTCAATCGGGTATCGAATGCTTTTTGGTATGTCAGGTTGCAAGAGTGTTTTAAACATGGTTTCAGATTGAATTTCACTTCTTCTTGACTGCCCCACTTTCATGGAAAGGTCCTCTTGGAGAGGATACTTGGATGGTTCAGGATAGTTGCAAGTCCTTGTGGCATATAGTAGGGATGATTTCAATTGGTTTTCTATGGAAGCACCTGTTAGCACTGAGAGTCGCCCTCAGATTGCTAGAGGATAAGCCCAGCACCCATCAAATAGGTTTGTAAATGTAGATTTATGATAGAATGTCAAATGGACAAAACTCAGAATAGCAATGCTCCCACACAAAAATACTAGGCTAGAATGCATAAGAAAATGGGGTTTTGGTTAACTTCAGTTAGTGGTTTAAAGATAAATGTGAGTAGATGGAAGACTTAGTAAGGAGGATGAATAGGTCTACTATAAGCATCAGGCCTTCTAGTAGATAGGTGAAGAAAAAGCTTAGACACAAGAACCTCTTGATATAAACCTTAAAACGTCGATAACATTTACAGCAGCGTCATAATCAAACATACATTATAACACAGCTATAACATCTCATAAGAATCATTCAAAATGAGCAACCAGAGTAAGAAAGAAGCAAGATGATGAAAGGAAGTTGACTTCTATTAATCAAAATATCTCATATCTTATACATAAAACCAGAGTATGGCTCTGTCTTATCAAAATATTATAATAGGGAGTCTCTGCTCAACCATTTGAACCTCAAAATATCATTCTCCTGTTGTATAAATAGTTTAAACAGTAAGCAACAACATGAAGTGCGAGCTGGACTCTCTAACCTAGGATTCTCCCACTAAAAACTGCCAATCTAACATCTGTACAAGTGGAGATAACAGATTGCTAGAAACATGGAACATGTTGGCAACTACTCTAACAATGTAATCATGGCATAATTTGTTGTTCCTTGGGCGCATATCCATCAGTGCCATGTGTCCACCAGCTCCCACTTTCCTCCAAACCTTTGTGATGAGCTCCATCTGCCACCTAGTGACCATTGATTTCCTCACAATTCATCAAAGCTAGAAAGAGCAGTGAATCCAGAAATGTCGATTGTATCAGCCAGTTCATAGCAGTTTCTGTAGCGCATTCAGTAGCAGATTTTGTAGCGCCCGCCTGTGTAGACTGTTCTGCAGCGGATTCCGTAGCAAACTGCCATTTTGTGTCTGGCTAGGTGATTTCGCAACAGATTTCGCAGCGACTGTGCAGCTTTATATGTGAGAACGATTTCGCAGCACTTTCCGTAGCGAATCTGCAATTCTGTCTGTGTGGATGATTCCGTAGCGCCAGGCGCTACGAAATGATCTGTAATTTTTTATGCAATGTAATTTGAGCCCAAAAACCCAAAAAATCTTAGTAGAAGGTGTATAAGCTTGTATATGCCTCCAGTAGGTATAATTAAGACACTTCCCTCAAAACTTCAAAATGCAAATGATCATCATCATCAAAAATGGGGTTTTCCAGCCTCTCCACTTCATCTCCTTAATCTGGCACTTCTCCTTGTTGCAACTTGAGCTAGTACATTGAGATTTCTCTAGGCTAGATCATCCTTGAAGGGTTGCAACTCCTCTTTAAGCTTTTTGTTCTGGTACTGCAAGTCTCTGTTCTGCATGTACAAGTTTCTAAGTTATCTATGCAGGGGCATAAATCTTCTAGCGGTGAACTGAGCTAGCTCAAGAGTTTCCTTATACATATCCATGAGCTCACTCATCTTTCTCCTCTCAGCCAATCCTGCTCCCTTCAAGTGGGCAATTTCCTTTCTTGCATCTCTGAGTTGTCTGATCAATCTCTTGAAGGTGGGGTTATCAGAGGGAGTGGTGATGTTTATGATTTCAACAGGCTTCCCAACAATTTCATCTTTACCCTTATCTTTCTTTTGAACAGGAGCTTTGGTTATAACTTCAACAGGATTCCCAGCAGTTTCACCTTTACCCTTATCTTTCTTTGGGACAGGAGCTTTGGTTATGACTTCTATTTCAGCATCTTCCTTATGGGTTGATGATCTGGTAAAGGGCCTCCTAGCTCTAGTCTCAATTGTTGCAGTAGGTGAAGGAAAGTGTAACTTTCTCCCCTTTTTGGCTGTTGTTTTGGCTGAGGGAACTTCTTCTAGTTCAGGTGCAGGCTGAGGTGAAAATTCCCTTTGTGGAGAGTGATGGGCTCCCCTTTCTTCTTCTTCAACTTCTTTAGGAACCTCTTTATCTTTGGCAATGTGTTTTCCCTTTCTCTTTTTGCTTGTTTCTATGTGGGCAACACTACCAGTTGGAAAAGGGCTCTGCACCTTGGATTGAGGGGTAGGGGCTACATCTAGTCGCAGATTGGCAGAGGCAATGAATTGCTCCCAAGTTATGTTTCTTTTCTTCAACTCCTCCATTACAAGCATCTTGATCATCCCTAAGTGGAAAACACGGGTGTCCACAGCCTTGGTCCCTATCAGCCATTTTTCCCATACTCCTAGACAGATAGAAAGGGATGTTCATTAAGTCCTTGCCTGTGAAGTGTAGCAAAAGCCTAATGTGATACTGGTAGATCATATTGAATCTGCCCTCACAGATAAAATATCTTTGGATGACTTTCAACATCTTGTCAAAACCCTCAACCAAGTGGCTCCTAGGCACTCCCTTAGACAAATTATCTCCCTGATGTTCTGGTTTGAGGAAATCTTTAGAAAAGGCTGCATTAAGAGTCATAGATTTGAACCATCTTTCACTAGTGTTGGGTATCTCAGTGGTTGCTGCATTGGTGGCCTCAAATATTTCTAGTTCAAGGGTTCCCACCTTGGTCTCAGTGCCATCAAAGTTTAAGGCAAAACTCCCTGGCTACCTCAGGGTGTCCCCTCTGCATATTCTGACAAAAAGTTAGGCAACCAACCCTCTGAAAAACCTCTCTGATCAAAGGTTCAGCATCAAACAAGTGCATATCAGAAGGCTTAGTCCTGACTACACTCCCACCCTTGTGAGACTTCTTTTATTGAGGTGTATCCATTTGATAGAAACAGGAGACCAAACACTACAGTGCTATGAGAGGTATGGGAAGCCAAGCAAGGACAGAAGTCTTTAGGGTTTGAATGGTGATCCTTATTAAGGCTTCAGGGTTTTTTTTTAATTGACTTCTGAACTAGTGAGAGAACAATCTGATGGCTTAGAAAAGGAAGAAGAGCCCTTCAGAGAAAAGATATGCAAGGAGGCAGCACTGTCAAGGTTTTAGGCTAACATTAAACCACCATGCAGGGTCATCATCATTTTAAAAGCAAAGGCTCCTAAAATCTTCACTGTAAACAGACTTTCAAGTGAAAATATAAAATGACACAGTAAAGGAAAAGAGTTGATGCTGGAAATGTGAGCAGAGATGATGACACTGGGTTGACACACAGTTTTCAGTGCTGGAACAGGGGATCTGTAGCACAATTTCGTAGCGGTTTCTATAGCATAGACAGCAAGGGCCAAGAAATAAATAGGCACGATAGCTCTGGTAGCAAAGTTTATTCAATTTCAGTGGAGGAAGTTGACAATATTGCAGATGGCTAAGAATTCAATGATAGCAGAGGTAAAGGGGTTGGTAGGTAAAAGGAGACCACAATTTGCAACGCCAGGTGCTACGAAATTTAGCAGAGCTTTTAGATGATCTTCAACAAAGCTCAAATGGCTCAAGGAGTACCTGGACATCATAGCTTGACTGTAGATGAGCTTCAAAAGCATGAAGTTGTCTGCAACCATCCCAGTCTTCAATTCACATAGGTCAATTGGTCTATAGCATAATCCGCAGCGCTGTCTGGACTAGGAGTTTCTTCAGCGTCGAGCTAGGAGCAGAGTTCAAACTTTGATAAACAGTTAGAAAGCTTTAATGACCAAATCACGATTATTCCCTTTTAAAACATGGATGCTGAAAACAATGAAATGACATGACATCAGTTTCATAATTGCAATGATGATAAAGAGGAAGGGTGTACAAAAGATGCACTACGAAAACTACTAGTGAGTTGGCAGCGTACTAGAAGGGATTTGATTTGACTCCCTAACGGGTAAAGGGATAGAGTGGAGAAGTTCAAGCGTATGGATGGAGGTAGTGACATGTCAGTCTTGTGGTGTCATGGGGCTGATTGTAACAAACATAAATATATATAATATCTAAATATAAATAACTAATAAGTAATAATTAATTATGAAGAGACATGGCATATGAAAGGTCATGTCTCTTATGAAAGGGCACCCATGTGCGGGATATATATACAAACCCTCATTCCTCATTTGTAATCATCTTATTCATTCATATACAATTATTATTAAATATATTTACTATCCTTAAATGGATTATTGCGTATTGTCCTATTTATATTGGATGTTTACATAGTGAACCACTAGGTTCACCACAATGATAGTGATAGCTTGTCAAATCATGTGATGAACCAAGGGTATAAACCATAGGAAATGAACCAAGGGTATAAACCACAGGTGTGGGTCAAATGTGTGAGCAAACCTCCAATCTTTATTTATTTGAGTTAACCTAAGAAAGCCATAAGGAGAAAATCAAAAACAAACTTAAAAAAGACTAATGGATAAAAAATTAAAACCTAAGGAGAAATTTGACCCATGACAACTTCATGTGATAACAGCACCAATGTGAAGTTACTTTTCAGGAGGATCCCTCTTCTTTTTGTCTAAGGGATTTGAGGAGCTTTAAGCAAGAGCTGTCTCTGCATGTGAGAATCAAATTTTGTGTTTTTCTGTGTCATCATGTCGAGTCCCTTTCTCTGGGTGCGCAGGATTGACTTTTTGGCTTTATTAGGATGGGACTTTCCTCGCACCCCTGTTGTTTGTGTGATGTAATTTTTCTGTTCCATGATGTACTAATTTGATTTTTGAAGTAATATATGCAGCATTTCAAACCAAAAAATCAACAAACAGTGGAAAAATGCACAAATCCGAATTTTTTAAAACTCAATTAAATCATTGCTAAATGTGTAAAGCTATCATTGCCATGAACATGTTTCCCCTATACCATCATGCGGAAGCAAAGTTGCACTCCCAAATCAAAAGCTGAAAGCAAAAATGGGTAGAATGAACCCCAAAAAGTCAAGTTATAAACAGAGTTTTGGCCCGCCCAACAATTTTTAAAAAAATATAAGGAATTAGTTGGCAGAGTAGCAAGTTTTTCCAATAAATCACAAGTCTGTCAATTTTTTGGAAGATATCAATTTTTCCCCCAATTTCTAATTTTGGGTTGGACTTACCCATTAATTGGTAACTCATCATTTAAGCAGAGAGTCCTGCAATATTAGCTAATACTCCAACATATACCTACAATATCCCGCCAATGCACATAATCTTTTGGATGAACCCTAATTGCAACACGTAACTACTTACAAGCTTCATCAACCTTTGCACATCTTGACTTAATTGTACACCTTTAAACTTTAACAAAACTAATTAATGGGGCACTTAACAATATCACAATCTCATGTGTAGATGTAGAATACAAAATAGACATTGATTAGTTGTATCAATGTATGCCCAAATCTTACACATCAAAAGCATTTAGTAGGAAATTGAACATTCTACGACCACAGAAGAACTAGAACTAAAGTGGAAGTACTTGCCATTTGCAATGCCAAAGACTGCAAAAGGGCATGCTACAAACCATCTAGTTACAAAACTACTAATTACAGAATTCCTTCATAAAGACCTACAACTTGCAAAAACCAAGTGCTTAGAACTTACACTCTATAGACCCACGCCTAGATGATCAATATCGAATTCTGGATTCAGCCAGTAATTAATTTCTAAGAATTTTCATCTTCGATAACAGATTTTGACAACTTATTTAGTGAGCACTCATTCTCTAGTTTCTTTTCCCACCCCTAGTGGAAACATCCAGAGGCCACCATGGATCACTTCCAAGGGCCCCATCAGTGAAGGCCACTCTCCAAGGAACATTATCAGACAGGTTCTTGGGATGGACATTGCCATACATAGCTCTGATAACGATAGCAATTGCTCTTCTTCTTACTTACAGTTTTTCACTCTACTACTTGAGTTTGTATTTGTAGTTGGCTCCCTGCAATAAGTTGGGTTCTCTTCTTGTTCTTCTATCTCTAGGTTTTCTTTTATACTCTTGGGAGATTAATTTTCTTGAACTTCTTTGGTTAACGGAGGGAATTGCACCCATAGACTTGTGATGGCGAATCTTGGCT
This sequence comes from Picea engelmannii, assembly GCA_009831015.1. Taxonomy (NCBI): domain Eukaryota; kingdom Viridiplantae; phylum Streptophyta; class Pinopsida; order Pinales; family Pinaceae; genus Picea; species Picea engelmannii. Next base: position 165,756 of record ML788179.1, on the reverse strand, counting down.
AAGCAGTCATGACTAGGGGGGGATCTATTCCGCCAAATTTTCCCAGGAATAGCACATTGCCCCATCCACATGAAACAGCCATTGTGGAGACAATTGGCCCATGAGGGGCAAGCATGTCACAAGTGGGAATCAGACCTTATTGCATACTTGATAGGATAAAAACACCCTGCTTCAACCACCTAGGCTAGACCCCATTGACCAAGGGGGAGATGTGACTTGTGCACTCATTCTTGTCCCCCAGTTTGGAAAGTGGTACTTTCCAGTCCCATTGACCTAATTTGGTCATTAGTGGGCATTAATATCATTTCATTCTTCAGACTATCAAGCTGTCACAATGTATTTGAGAATAAGGTCTATGTTGTATCACGTGAACTTGAGATTCTAGTATAATTAACTTGCCAAAAAAACGATCATAACAACATTTGCACAACATGCATAAACTTTTAAAAAAACCTAGGAAAATATCAAAAGTATATGGTCCTTTAGATATATAAACAATATGTCAATAACAAAAACAACCCCAAAGGGCTCCAAACTCTATCCATCAACAACCAAAATTGTGGTCTTCATTTCTAGGGGACAGTGAACCACACAACACAAATAAGGATACTTGCATAAAAGACTTGGAATATTATAGAAGCACAGCATTTGCAAAAATTTCCCATCGTCATAATCAATACAACAAACAACAAAAACCACTACCTAGAGAGCATCTATTGTTAATGATTCTAGCTGGTGAATTATTCTAGAGTTATATACTACTTCTATATTAGCCTATACAATCCTAAATAGGATTAAGGATGGATTCAAATTATGCACCAAACAATTAACCTTCATTCAAATTTATCTTGGTGCAATTCCAGTAGCTACATCAGATCAAGTACACACATGAAACTTAGTACAGTAGAAGTCCATGCACAAGATTCTAATAGTAATCACACTAGATTTGACTACCACCCTCCAACATGTCTAGAATGAGGATAGAACTTGCAACATGCAGACGCAGAATATGCTTTCAACCACTTTGTCATTCGACCACATGCTTGTGTCCTTGATGAGAAACATTCAGAACTTCATATCTTTGACAAAGACGCTCTTCATCTATGAAGAAGACCTTAGTGCATTTGGAAAATAAAGAACATATTTCATATTCAGGATACTGTCGGGATTAGTTTTCGCACCATTGTCCAGGGACCATATTGAAAAGGCTCCAGTTTGCCTATCACTCTAGAAGTCTAGAGTTCAACATCCAACCTTCAACCCAAATGGCAATCTTTAAAGTCATATGAAAACCATCTTCAACATCCCATAATTGCAAAAGGGAATCTGATGAAGCAACAACCATGCATTTGTTTATTTATTAGCAAATGAGCAGACAGCAAACTTGGAGCACTATGATTAATTTTATCATTAATTAGTTTGTGCATAAGGCATCTCATTGGGCTCTTTAGAAAAAGTGGTATGACTGTACTATCTAATGCACGTGGAAGATGGGTTGTAATAATCATATTGTTGCAGTGGCCATTGTTGGACTTTTCATGGACCTATTATATTCACACACATTGTCAACACTTCAGCCAAAATAATTCCATGTAAAAGGATGTTGATTTCATGTCAAACATGACTGACATTGTTAATATAAATTCGTTTACTCGTATATTATAATAGAGATTTAAAAGTTTGCATCTATATCCTGTACATTCACTGTGTGATAATTATCCAAAACTGCAATATATCTATATGGTTAAGAAGTATTAAATCTATGCATGTGCATATATGAATTCCAAGCTAACACCAAACCTCTAAAATGGAAATATAATGAGATAATTGACTTGAGTGTGGTTAATATTGTGTTTATATGTAACCCAGGAAGCAAGTACATGCCAATCACCCAAACTTCCAAAGTTACAATCAAGGAAACCCAATAAAATAATTAAGAAATCTACATCCCCAAGTCCAAGCCAGGGACAAAATATTTGAACAATGTACTATATCTGAAGAACATGTGGATGAGCAGAAAAATTTGTAACAAAATCTATTTGACCTGTTTGAATGAGTACTGCTCAAGAGAGGCAGGAATCTGAAAAATGACATCAAGTATTAGAATGACATGATTAAGATCACGAGTACAGGAAGTTCCAAATTCTCACATGCACTAGGAACGCTAGGAAACAAAAAAGTTTCATTGAGTGTAATATGAGCATACAAAAGATAAGTGGGCCAGTAAGGCAAAAAAATCATTTCCTACTAGAAGATAAAGGAAGGCCCATCAATAAACATGGCGAAAACTGATCCCGGTACTTGTACAGTTCCATGATTTTTATGTAGTCTATTTAAATCATGCAGTGCCAGAGCTGAATAGCTTTATCACAAGTCATCCACAAAGAACTACAGACAACAGTATTTGGTTAATAAAAAAAAATTACAAACTAAAAAGCATTAAATATGTGATAAGTAATGAAGGCTTATCAAAACTCACGGTGATAATTTTCTGGTAAGTGGTTTGAAGAAAAGATTAGCAGTTCAGCACCCTCCAAGTAAAGCTTAAGAGCCAGATCCTGCTTAATCATGACCTCCAAAAGTTCAAAATAGGGAATTTGGCATCTGCAAATACAGTAAAAAAAGGACCTAAGATGCAACAGCAACCCGCAGAAGATTTATGTTGTTTACAGGATAGAAAACTTGTAATCCTTCAATAATAATTTAAAGTCCAAACCTTTTTAATTCTGTGGGAAAGATATAGACTGCAATGTCCCCATCTGTTGGAGGAGTTACTTTGAAACGTTTTGGCCATGCACTACAACGTTGCACTTGCTCCAAATGCAGCTGTGAAGGAAATTTTCTTGATACTTCATAAACTTTTGGAGATGCTTTGTTAGCCAGATATGCTTGTATACCATCATAAAACTTATAACCAATAACTCTATCAATAATTTTAAAGCCACCCCTGTGAATGGAATAGACAAAATTAGAACTTCATCTAATAGATAGATGTGAATCGAAATTCCTGATCTGAATCAGGTTCTTTTCAAACTAACGTATTAATTCTACTGATAGGAGAGGAAAACAAAGAAAGAAATATTATGAAAACATTTACGAGGAGAGCTGTCATAATCAGGAGAAATCAGAACACCGCATTTTACATAATACAGCCATTTGTCTCAGGGAAGTTATATCAATGATAATGCCCTACAGTACCTAATGAGAATGGCTACATACCTCCAGAAAGACTCTGAAGCAGGTCTTGTTAGCTGCTTGTTCTGTGGAAACCCAAAACCACCATTAAGAGTTGCTACAGCAGCAATGTCTTTTGACACAGAAACTGATAAACTGGTCATCTCAGATGGACCAAATGTGTGAGTTTGCATCAATGCCGAAGATGATACATCTATTTCCAAAGGCTTATTCATGCATATTTCAGCCTGTGTTGCCACCGATACCTCTCTAGCAAAAGCCTGCACTACTGAAGCTGGGGGCATAGGCTTTACAATACTCTCTTCCAGACTAAACAGATCTTTAGAAGACCCATTAATGGGCTTTCCAGTTATGTCATTTGAGATGTATGTACTTGTATCTGAGCTCCCTTTATCTTTCACTGGCGAGGTTGATTTGACCTCCTTCCTGCTATTTTTGGTCCCAGGAACCATCTCAGATACAATATTTATCATTGTCTGTAACGTAGCAGCTCTCTGGGAAGTTTCCACTGGATGCAAATTATCTATCAATGATTCCGGAGTTGACTTCAATCTGGATGCTGAAAAATTATCATCCAAAGTTAAATATTTGCTCCATCTGAAAATTTTAGCAAGCAAAACGGTAATAATACAAGTACTGGACAATCTTTACATCATGAAGTACATATAAACTCAGTATTTAAAAGCATCCCACAGGCTACACATACCAAAGAAGGGAAGACCTTTTAAGTATAAATACCTGCAAAGAAATTGTCTATTATTCTATTCTTCTATCCTGATTTAAGCTTGTCAAAAGAACAAAGCTGTAGATCAGAGGGACTCCTGGCAGATGAGAGAAACATACCTTTATCAACCAACATGTCTGCTGAGATTTTGAGGGGATTCCCCTCATTGGTTTTGTTCTGTAAACTAATTAAAAGTATATTTTTGCTTGATGTTGTTAACTTTGGATCCTCCTCAACTGAAATTGCCACATTGTGCTCAACGTTTGTTGGATCTAGAGACTTATGTTCATCTTTACCAAAAGTCAAAACCTTTGACTCTTTAATCAATGATAAATTTTCCTCCTCAGGCAATTTATCTTTAAGCACAGAAGGACCTGCTATATCTGCCATCGGTAATGGCATACTTGTGGGAGCATTGCAAAGTGTCGAGCCCCCAATATCCCCCTCAACTAATGCTGAAATAGGTAATTGTTTTGTATTATCCTTGTGTGATAATTCGCATATATTAAGGCTTCCCTCCATTTGTTTCAAATTTATTCCGTCTTGATCCTCCTTGACAGACTCTGAGAGATTGAGACATTCAGTGGATGCATTCTCTTTCACGACCTTTTTGGTCAACATCAACCCCTTAGGAGTCTCTCTAGTCATTGTAGATCCCTTCAGTTCCACACTAGCCAGCTTCTGTGGTTCAAGAACTTTAGCTATAACTGTAGAAGACTTGTGCTCTGCTGATGCAGCTGTCAAGTGCAAATTCCCCTTAGCAGGTGGTATTGACTCATCTAGTCTGCAATTTCCTTCTTTAATAATAGAGGGAAAAGCAGAAATATCTGCATCAGACCTTTCATCTCTTGATTCGTCAACCAGCAACTTTCCAGCAGATTGTTTTAATATGCCCTTCACCTCTGAATTTCTGGATGTAATGTTCTGAGAATCCTTCACATAACTAGAACTTGCAGGAAAAGAAATTCTGGAATTGTTGCTTTTCATGTTTCCCTTTGTTCCKGACAATTGTCYARCACCAYTKYCWCTGCCAGYCTCTGTGYTRCYTCTGAAKRTMGAGTGTACACGAGAAGAATTATTTGATCTACTAGACAACAGAAAAGATGGAAGAGCATCGTTGGAATTGGATAATCCAACACTTCGTAAGCCAGAATTCATTGAAGTTTGGCGAGAAAATGATTGCAGACCTGATCTATTTACAGGAGGGCCTGCTGAATCTGTTATTGGGCTGCTACTGTTTCTGGGAGAAAATGGACGAGAATTGACTATGCCAGTTCGAGGAGATGCTACATTTGAGTTCTCATCTACAGCATTAGACTTTGAGGATGCTTTCAAGGGAACTCCTGAACGGAGACCAGCTACAGAATGTGATGGAAGAAATTTCACCTTTGTTGTTTCTGCTGTCTTGAAAGAATTTTCCCTGGAGATTGACCGTGGTGTAGAATTGCTATATGCTGGCAATGATGTAGTACCACTTTCAGACTTACCTGCTTCAGGTATCTTGAATGAACCATCTCTAGTGTATGAAGGTCTTGCTGAGCTCTTTATTTGTGGCAGAACTCCACAGCCATCAGCTTTAATTGTTTCTTGAGCTTTCAATGAGTTACTTCTTTTAAGTGCTGGTTGACACACATTGACTGCCAAATTACCACTTTCAATCGCTTGCTTCTTGCTTGCTGGAATCCCACCACTATCACCTATTTCTCGTTTACAAGGACTTTCAGAATTTTGAACAGAATTATGTATCTGCATCTTCTCAGAAGAAATATTCAATTTACCTAAGCCAGAGATCTTTGAAGAGCTATTTCTGCAAATACCTTGTTTCCCAGTGTCCTGGCCAGAAGAAGATACAGTCCGAGACTCTCTGATAGCTTCTATTTTTTTCTGATTTCTTTCCTTTTGTTTCAACTTACACCCTTCACAAAACCAATCCTCTGTAGGAACAGCCATAAGGAGTGTTTGCATGCAGTAGCTGTCAAATTTTGAAAAAAAATTGAATAGAAAAAAGGACAAAAACTAATTAGCAGCAGTTGAATTAGTCCACTCAAAAAGGACTTTGCAATAATTGGGAAAAGGAATCTCCCATCATAAAGAAAGAAAAATAAACAAGATGGAAGAGCTATCTCAAATCATATATCAGTAATCACTCATTGCAGAAGGAATAAAATAAGACAAAAACTGAAAGTAATTATAGTGACGACTCTGACCAGAAGTTATCATTGAGCATAAACAAATGACACAGCCCTTATATATGTAGGCTAAACTATGCATAATATGTAACAAAGAAATATATGCAGAAGGATCGGAGTTGGAATTTTACAGAGGACGCACATATGCTCAGCCCCCTCATTGCACTCAGCGCAAATGACTAGCACTTCCTCATACCCGACATCGCCACAGATGTCACAAACTTTAACCTGTACATTGAAAGAAATGCATGAGATAGTTTTCAAGGGCTACAAAAATATGTGATATCCAATAAATAAAAGAAGGCAAAAAACCACCAACTCCCCAACAACATGTGAAGAGAAGTGAAGAGAAGTCATAGCTACAAAAAGCACATGATATAGCAAATATCAATATAACTTCTAAAGGGAATTGTAACACAAACTTATCAAATTGTCCACAGTTTACAAAGTCATGAGATAGTTTTCAAAGGCTACAAACAGATGTGATATCCAATAAATAAATGAAGGCAAAAATCCAGCAATTCACCATAGCTACAAATGGTACATGATATAAAGAAATATTAATATAATTTCTGAAAGGAATTGTAACACAAATTTATCAAATTATCCATAGCTTATAAATTCCAAGGAAGATTTCAAACTGGTTCAAGTCAGATATCAAGCCTTTGGGTAATACAGTAGCCATCGTTTGATTTCACAACCAATAAACCTAGGATGAACAAAAAGAACATCCAAGCAAATATCTACATCATAGCTTATCTTTAATATAGTCTCTGCCAATGTCTTTCTGCAATGTTGAAAACCAGCATCCAACTCTCCAGAGTCTCCGTTGCCCCCTCAAGGAAAACTAACTCCAGACCACCCTCTCAGGGGTACATTGATGCTGCTTGGATGAGCTCTCCTGCTCATATCTGCCAGTTCCAGCCCGATCTTCCATTTATTCCAGCCTGACATCGTCCATGAGCTCCTTCAGATAGCTCAAGCATGGTATAACAACTACTATGCTTGACACTTCAGATGATATATGCTTGCAATCATGGTACTTCATGCTTCATCTTTTCAGTTGATGTGCAATGATTTCATGTGTGGTTTCCTACTTAAAAGTGGTGTGATTGCTTCTAACCTGTGATGAAAGTAATTAACATGGGTTATATCTTATAACACTACTTAACGCTAATAATTTTATAATTTTGTCTAGTTTTTACCTTGGAGGGACATGTTGTCCTTAGATAAATGATGTCTTGACTTCGGATTCCTAGCTAACAAAGGCTACTTAGACCAGCAAAAGACCTAATAGACCATTAAAAATGACTTTGAGGGTCAAAATTTAAAGTTTCCCTACCTTTTTCCATCAATTATTCATCAAATTCACCTATCTTAATTAAATTACTTAGGAAATACCTTTCTTCCTAAGCATAGACGGATGTAATAAGGGTAAAAGTTGTCCCACCATGGTAAACTTAGGCAATTTATAAAATTTACCTATGTTAAGTTGTTATTAGAGGATATTACTTCATGTTTGTTGCCTAATGACTTGTTTGAAGCTTTATTGCATAATTATAGGCGGACAGCCCACATTGGAATCTGTGCACTATGCCTTGAGATTCAGGTCACGACCCCGAGATCCGTGTACCTACATTGGGATCCATGTCATTGCGTCAAGATCCATGAAAGCATAGTGGACGATGACTAGGATGCCAAATCATCACCAAGGTTTCCACATCATCAAAACTTGTACACTTGCCAGCATACAAAGCATTGTATGAGCCACATGTCATATATCCACTTGGCATATGTGAAAACCCTTCTTCAAGGCGAATTTTCTCTCTCCTCCACACGTGGGAATGTCTCTAGAACCTTCTAGAAGGGGTGCACATCATTTATGGACCAATTCTCACAGGTGTGAATAGGTTTTCGTGATTTTATGGGTTAGTTAGGGGAGCGCCCTTCTTTAAAGCCTCTTTATGTAATATGTAGCCACACGTGTGAAAACAGTTGAAGACTTGTTCAAGATAATAAAGACGGTGCTTTCACTCATCCACATGTGTGAGCTTCTAGAAGGAGAGCTCCACCTTCTCTCTCTTCATTTATCTCACATGTATGAGGGTTTGTTGAAGACTTCACTCACTTTGAGGAGTTTGTTGTAATATCCCATAGTTTTCTCACAGGGTTTTTGCTCTAGCACGTGTTATTGGCTCATGGTTTTACCTAGCCCATTGTATGAGCACATGGTTTTATTGTAGCTCATGGTTTTGATGTATGGTTTTCAGGAGGCCTCTCTCCTATTTGAAGGAGGGCATCAATCTCATTCTTCATGGTTGGATATGGAATAAGAAGGATCTTGGAACATGAATCTTATTGAAGGAAGGGTATTGCATGGTGGATAAAAGCAAGGAACATATGAATAAATTCTATCTCGTTTCTTATGGTTTACTGAAGCAGGGGTTTTAAAGTATTAAACTTAGATATTGTAGGATTTTAATTTTTTACTTTAGGTTTATGCTTCAATTAAATCAAAATTTGTATTGCATGGACTAGATCTAGAAATAATCTAGTCCCTTTATGAGTTTTGTGATACATGTTTCTAAGCTTGATGCTCTCCAAGATTTCCTTGGGGGGGTTTTGGCACTTCAACAACAATCAAGAAAAAGGGGCATTTACTTGAGGAATCAATTTAGACTCCACACCTAATGGAAGCACTAGGGCTTCTTTAGATTTTCTAACCATCTCTCTTTTCTTAAATTTTCCTTTGAGGTTTTTTTGTTTGTTACAAGCAAAATCTAGAATTTTAATGGTTTAAATTTTTTTCATCTAGATTGCAATTTTATTTCCAAGTCTAGAGGCTACTTTGCTTTAGATCTAGCTTAAGCTTGGTTATTTCATGCAAATCATTTCCTTCACTGCATGATCTCTCAAACATTTTCGCATTACTTGTGGATCTAGTGGTTAAACTATATCATTTGATGGATCTACGTAGCTTACAAAGCAATGAGCTCATATGCTTTTAATACTAAGAGTTTAAATCTTTTGGCAGCAAGTCGACTTGGGGTTTAGTGCTTCTCAGCTTCATTTGCAAACATTTTGAGCACTAACCTTTGACTAACATACTTGGGTACAAACCTTGAACATCTAATATGGTGAGTGATCTTTAAAATTAGGCTTGTGTTTTAAGTGATCATGGTAAACATAGCTTTCTCTTTCATAGTAATTTGATCTAAGTTTTTATGAAGGCTTTGCTCTAGTCTTTAACACAGATATAACCTGGTTCTTTTAAACTCAAGATCTTCATTTATTTGCTGCTGCACATTCACTTAAGTCTGTCATATGCTACAGTAACTTTGGGTAAAGGATCAAGTGTTGTGATACGCTAATGCCTAAGTCTCTTCTCATCGTAAATAAATCTGTGGATGAATAGTATACATGATGGTATCAACGTGCTGATGAATATGATGCTAGATAGTTGATGTTAATGATCCTTCTTATGTCATTGTATCTTACTTGTCTTTGGTTATGGTTTAATAAACACACATTTGATGACATAAGGATTGGGATCTAAAAATTTGAAGTAATTGCAATAACACTGTTAGATATTATGATCCTAAAGTACTTAGTATAATATTATTTTATAATAATTAGGCTTTTCTAGAATAAATTTTGTTAGATTAGATAATGAGTCTAGAAAAGAGTCGCTTCTTAGAAGCGGCAAAATAGGAAATTGTTAGAATCTTTATTTAATGTACATGGACACTTGTCATACTCACATGATTATGTGATAAGCTGTCCATAACATAAATTAGCTTAGAATTAGTATGATGAGCTTATTAAAGCTCTCATTTTCTCATGCATGTAATGTTGGAGATTGTAAGTTCTTACATTAATTGTGTAAATTATTTTCCTTCTTTAATAAAATTTGTGTGTTTGAGGACACTTCTGCTATCATCAATTGGTATCAGAGCATGGTTATGCGAGTTTGGTGAAGAGGAGATTCCAAGCGAAGAAGACATTGGAAAACTCCGTCATTGCATTGATCGTGTTTGATCGGTGTGTCAAATATTTAGTTTTACGAAGGAAAAAAAAAATAGATCTATCACTGGTATTATGTTTCTGATCTGCAATTTTATTCATCCTCTTGTTGGTCAAATCTCTGAAAATTTTGGTAAAATCTTTGCAAGTTTAGATCTGCAAGTTTACTCATCCATAGCCAATTCGCCCTATGCTTCCATTATCGGCATATGAGAGAATCACCATAATCACCATAATCATAAATGAGCTCACGATTTCTCGGCCAATACATCATCCACTTGACTATTTTTAAAAGTAGCACTTACCACTTTCTCTTTCTATTAGTTGCAGACCCATACCATGGTCATTCGCAAACATTGCTAACGTCTGTGCATCATGGAATTCCTTATCATTCAACTTCTTATTTCTGCACATGTCCTTTGCATCGCTCGATTGTGTGAATCCATGTAGCACTAACTCTTGTATTAACACATGAATACCTCTTTTGCCATCGCCAGGTTTTTTGGTCACGTTGCACCGAAGAAAGTACCATCACTTGCTTTGCACTCACTATCAGCTATTATCTTCCCTCCAGTTTCATTAGTAAAACAAACTTCTCCACTTGGACTATTTCTCAAGCTTCCATGATCCTGAATGTGTAGATACGGTTAATCTAGCAATTGAGATGTGCAGAGAGTGATTTTACTAAAGATTTAATTTGTTGTCATATTGTTCTTGAAACTCAGATAGCAATTCAGAACCCAGATCCACGTGTCGGTTCATCCAACGATCCACCGATTTGGAGCAATCTGCCACATCTGTTTTTCCTTCAAACCTAGCGATCTGCCATAACAGCGATCTGCCAAATCTTTTCACAGGAGTTATCTGTTGAAAACGCATTGATCCTGATCATTCCTGGCACCCACCATTTCCAGCGATTTAGTTTCTGGTATTAGTTTCCAATTCCTGTGGCAGCGTGCCATTTACAAAGCTAAAGATCTAATGTGCGCCGAGACAAATCGAGCCAGCGCATAAATCTGCAACAAAAACTCAACGGTGCCTTCTTGCGCGGAGTTAGAATCTCCCGGAGTTTAAACATTCTCTACATCAGAATTTATTATAAAGCAGCGTGCCAAGACAAGATATGATCTGAGATTTGGCAAGATACGATCTGAGATTATTGCATTAAGTGCGCCCAGACCTGCATCCAGATACATGAACATTCATTATGGTTACAACACCCATTCCTCAAGAAATCGGCTCAAGATTGCAAGAAATCATCACGAGATCCCGTGTTCGCTACATTTGCCAATTATTTTTGTTCACTAGACTCCATAGGTTGGGCGCTTGTCAAACTCATGCCATAAACTCAAGATTCACCAGCAGATCTCAAAAATTGCTAGTTTCCATTGATCGTGCTTTTCTCAACTAGTATCAAGGTATTCAAGGTATATATTTTTTCAAAACATTATATGCCAAAATTAAAATAAAACACACTTTTTATTTTTAAATTGGCATATTTTGTATTGGAGACATAAAGAAAAACTGTCATTTAGATTTTTAAAGAGAAGGTTACTTCAAAAGGGGCATATTCAAACATATTTTTTGAGGAGTATTTTTTGTAAATTGGGCATGACTCTATTTTGTAAAATTGTAAAGTAAGTTTTTACTTCAAGGGGGGGCAAGAACTCAATTAAAATTGAGGTGATTATTACTCCAAGGTGGCAAGAGCACAGTTAAACTAGATGTTAATGTAATTGAAGTAATTTATTACTTCAAGGGGCAAAAGCATAGATTGATGTCAAATTTTGAAAGTTTTAAGTGAAGCAAAATTGTAATTTTTATTTCTTCTGTTATTTATGAAGAAATAATGGGAGCTGAGACATCAAATTTTAAAATTGTAATTCATTTATCAAAGACTTGATTAGAGCCAAGTACAAAGCTCAATCATTCTTTCTTTTTCCAAGTGACTATACGAGGGTCAAGGACAAGCCTCGATAGTTCGCCTTTTTGCAGCGCATTGTGTATTTTTCGTTTGGTGCATCATTTCTTTTTGCTTTCTGGCACATAACTTTCTCAAATTTCTGGCACAAGCAAAGCATTCATAAAATCCAAAGTTATAAATGTTTTTTCCGAGTCTGATAAACTCGAAGGCTCCAAAAATTACAACGCATGGAAACGACATATGGAAAGCACTTTGATTTATAATGAGCTATGGAAAGACATGTCATGGCGATGTAAAACCAAATAAACCTACTGATGCAGGACCATTAGCTAAATGGGAGCTAAAAGATGAAAAGCCATTAGCATTGATTAAATCATTTGTAAATGAAGAAATGTATGTTCACATTGAAAACGCATCTGATGCTTGATCTACATGGAAAACATTCAAAGATCTGTACTCAACCTAAAACAAAAAGGGTTGACCTTCAATTGAAATTCCTTCAACAGAAATTGAACGAAGGTGGAGATGTACTTGAGTGCATTTCTAAACCAAAGAACATCAAACAGGATATATCTAAGGCAGGATTTACTACGGTATATGATAGTTTGATGAGAATGATCTTGATTGCAGGATTATCGTCCTCTTATAAACACTTCTTGGAAACTTTGCAGATGACGGAAAAGTTAGAGAAGGTAATGTTTGATCAATTGAGTGAATTGTTAACTCAACATGATAAAACTTTTAGGAAGAAGAAACAAGTCGGTGAAGACGTCTTCTTTAGAAAAGCCAGTACTAGTAAGCCTTCAACTCAAAGTTCAAGAGGAAGAGGAGCTCAATTCAGTAGCATAGGACATGGTAATCAAGATCAGTCAGTTTCTAGAGGACAACGTCGAGGACGAAGTCAAGGAAGAGGAAGAGTGTTAGATTTAGGGTAAAATTGCAGAACAGTAGTCTCTTTTAAATTTCAATGATTAAAACAATTAGATCTGTTACTCAATCAGAGATAGGATACATAGAAAGTAGATCTATGAAGAACAGCAACAACTTAAGAGAAGAACTCTGATCACATATGCATATAAACTCAGATCTGAGAATAGTACTTTGATCTAAAGTAGTAATGAACAGATCTGAACATAACAATGTATCTATAAGACTAAACACATATTTCAGATCCAACAATTCTGTCTAATCATTTCACAACAGATATATCTTTAGATCTACACAATGCATACTTTATTAAACAATTCTGTAGTTAGATCAGATCCAAATCTAGAAGAGATGAGTAGGAAGCATACCTGATATAGCAACCTACCTCTAAAGATAGCACAGTAGCCACAATAGGTATAGATCCTTTTAGTATGCTCAGACAAAGGTTCAGTTCATGGATCAATAGTGGATCTCTATGCCAAAGACTGAAGGAACTTTCATGTCACCAAGCTCAAAAACCACAGGGATAAAAA
>ML788179.1:118420-134420 GCA_009831015.1 Picea engelmannii | reverse complement strand
ATGAGCACCAACTCATTGTGAGACTACCACCTCTGTTTTGCAAGCTGCAACTTCCTGAGAGCACCAACTCTCTGGTTTCTCTAGCACCCACTAGAAGGAAGCACCAACTCCTTGGTTTCTCTAGCACCCACTAGAAGGAAGAACCAACTCCCTAAGTGTTCCAGCACCAACTGGAGGGAAGCACCAACTTCCAGTCACACAGGCACCGACCTGTATAACAGAGAACAATAGTTCTCCCTTGCACCACCCTGCCACCCTGGTTTCTCTGGCTACAACCAGATGAAAGCTACAACTCCCTGTGTTCAAGCACCCACTTGAAACTCGGAGGACAACAGTCCTCCCTAGCACTTCCCTACCACCCTGAAATATAAATCTTTGCTTCCTTGAATTCATCACAATGATACAGCATTTATCTATGGCATACCAGTCTCATCATTGTTCTGCTACACTGCTCTGCTCTACCTGCATCAGTGTCTCTTTCCTCGCGTCTGTTGTGCTTTCTATTCTTCTCTCAGATATGCATTTTTGTTCCTTGCTTCTGTTGTGCTTTATGCTCTGTCTCTTCTTTCCATTCTATGCACCACGCCTCTTATGTGCGCTTCAGCTCCTGCACACAGCATGCTCCTACCCGCATCAAAAACACTCAACAGCAACCCACGTCTCTTCTTTGTTCTGCATTTTTATATTCTCTGTGCATCAACTGCATCCTCTGCACAATGCCTCTGCATGTTCTTCACTACATCATTGTTCTTCCCTACAGGTTGTTCACTAGCTCTCTTCCTTACGACTGTATAGCTCCCTTGTAGAATTCCTTCACTTCTCTGTTATGCTTATCTTTCTCACGTCTAGTCCTCCACTTGATCATCATGTGAACTCTTCATCTTCTCTGGCCGTTAGCTCCATGTGTTCATCATCACTGGGCTTATCCAAAGATTCTCTGCCTTCTCCGGCAGTGCCACACATCACCTTCTCTGTCACAGTCAAGCTTATCCTCTCTATCACAGATACAATCTTTGACACTTTTCCATCTGTCAATTGTCTCTATGATCAGTCTTCATTCCATTGGCAGTTACCTAAAGACTCTTCATCTTCTCTAGCGATCACCCTCCAACTCCTCGAGTTCTCTGGTAGATGCAATCGGTCGTTTTCTGCAATGACAATCAGTCTGTCTCTTAGCAGTTACTGAAAGAACCTCCACGCGCTCATGTCTTTGGCGCCTTTTTTCCCTTTCTGAGAAATCTACACAATGGGCGCTAGGTTTTTTGGCTAAGCCCCTTCCTTTCACATGACCATCGACAGTGACCATATGCCTAACCAACAGTGATTTCGCGATTTCGTATTTCGGGTGATTGGCTGCGAGTCACCTCGATTTTCCCAACTCGCGAAATTCCGAGGTGGAGCCTAGCACCGCTAGCTCCTTCCCTTCTCTTTCGCTGATGTAACCACTGGTTGTGACCACAGCCCTATTCGAAAAGGCATTTCGCGATTTCGGCGATCTTCGTTGTAAAGCCTAGCGATGTGTTAGCTCCTCCCTTAACCTTCATCAATGTGACCACCAGCTGTGATCAGGGGCCAAGCAAGAAGGGTGCGTCACGATTTCGCATATCGCGAACTCCTGCTATGAGTTGCCTCGAAACTCCCAACTCGCGAAACTCCGAAATGCCTCATATCAAATCAACAGTCCAGATCTCTCCCTTTGATCAACAGCTGCGATCAAATCGTGATTTCACGTTTCTCGACTTCAAAGGTTAGAGCACCTCCTTTCTTCGACTCCCGATTTCCCAATACCTGCTCCCGATCAACGACCCACGATTTTTCGTATTTCAACGGTCTAGATCTCTTCTTCGAGAACTCGAACTTCGTTCTTCGTCGTGCTAGATCAACGGTCCACAATCCTCAGTGATCCGACAGTCCAGATCATTTCGCGAGTTCCTACAACTCTCACCTTTGACTTCTCCAACTCGCAAGTCAGCGAAATGTTGATGTCTCACCACGTGTCCTCTGGATCCAACGACCCAGATCATTTCGCGACTTCGCATATCGCAAGTTCAAGGATGGCTCTTGGCCATTATCCTCTTAGTAGTTATACTGGATTCAACTGTTGCTAGTCCTTCGCGCTCCGATCCGACGGCGGAGGTCTAATCTCCTCCTCTGTGCGCTCCTCCTGTCTGGACTATGATCTGATGGCCATCGAGTATTCGGGATTGGTGATCCAACGGCCACTATCTCTCCTCCTCCTGAGCTTACGCATCCTCCCGATTTGGAAGAATTTCTAAGTGTCAAAGGTTCTGCGACCTTTGATCCTTCTACGAGCCTTTATGTATGGGATCTCGTCTATACGTCTCAGAACGCTATCTCTCCTGAGCTTTGGCAAAAGTTGCCCTCGGCCCTGGCACACACTTGCACTCTGCATGCAACATTGCGCTATTCCTCCTGAGCTTCTCGAGGTTGCTCTTCTGCGTCTTCCCAAAAGACTTCTGGTGCCCATCTGGCACATTCTGCCTTTCTCATCTTCTGGTCTCTCGAGCTTTGGTTCCCTGTTGTTCTTGCCTGTAAACATGCCATCGTCGTTGTTGTTCTTGCCATCAATGACAAGCACATTCTACCTGTAAACATGTCAATAGATTATGTTTCCAACATTCCCCGTGTTGATATTATGGTAGTTGTGGGAGGTATTTACCTTCACGCGTAACCCTGACAAGAATAGAATATTTCGGGAAGCAAGACGAAACCCTAATTAGTTGGCTAATAACCCTAGAAAACAAGTTGGCTCAAGAGAATGATTTGTATTAGGTTATTAGCCTCCAAGAGAAGAAGTCAACTAAAAGGAAATGTTATATACTAAGTAATTAGCACCCAGAATGAGAAGTCGGCCCAAGAAGTCTGGCAGAAAACAGTATAAATACAGGAGGCCAGTCCTCATTTTGACCAGTATTCTCAGAACTGCAGAAGCACACTTGTGCACACTACAGTTGGCCAGTGTTTGCGCAAGTTCTGGGAGCAGTTGCTGCCGACAATTCTGCAATCTGTATTTTCGGCTTTTTTGGGTTGGACTCTCTGATCAATTTCTGTTATTCTTGCTTGGTGCACAATCCTTGGAGAGAGGTGTGCCACCTTGTTTGGCTATTAAGCCTAGGGTTTGCATTCAGAATCATTCTCTGTCAAGGTTAAGGTGCTCGTGGGTGGCTTCGGCCTATGGTTGGGTGACAATATTGCTATATTGTCTATGGTTAAACGAGCACATCCATTACTTTCTAACACCCCCCCCCCTCAAATCTGAAGGGGTGTATATGAGTCCAAGAAGAGAGCTAAAGTCTGGAAGTGTGCAACTGAAATCTAGAAGTGTGCAGTTGTTGATGGATGAATGTGCTCTCTGAATCTGGTGGTTTTGGGATGACCACAAACCGAATGTATAACAGAAGCTGATGTCTTCTACTAAATGGTGATGGTGGTTTAAGGAAGAGCACAAACCAATCTGGTGGTTTACGAATGACCACAAACTTTGAAACTTGGCTCTAGGCTCAATCGTTCTCAGAACATTTCCTAAGTTAGCTAGAAGCTAAAGCTAATGTCTTCTGCTAATTGGAAGTTCTCTCGAATGTTTCTTTAAAGATGACCATACACTGTTGTCTAGCGGAAGTTGTAAGTCTTCTACTAAGTGGTGGTTTAGGGAAAACCACAAACCAATCACGCTCGCTTGTTATTGCTCGCTTGTCACTACTCGACTGGTAGGACTTCGAAACTTGAAGCCTAGCTGTCAATCGTTGATGTTGTTCCCCCCTGTCAGGGACAGGGTGAGAAGACGAAAATATGTCCACTGCAAGATGTGTCAATACTCAAGTGCAAATTCTATAGTATGACTGAGATATCTTCTTGGCTATTGATGACCATCGCCAAGAAGTCATCCACCCATAGTGGTTCTTTACTCTTGCAGATTTCTTGTTGTTAGAACATCTGTCGAAAGGATGATTGTGCTTTCCACAACGCTCGCAAGGATGAAGACCGGAGCACTGATCTTCCACGTGGCCAACTCGTTGATAGTGTTGGCATTTCAAAATCTGTTGTTGAACTGGAGCAGGTGAATGTCAACTTTCTTTAAGCAATCCAACACTCTAGAACTGGATCAGTTTGGTATAATTCGAAATATAAAAGGTGACTTCCTTTTCATATCCGATACCGGTTTTGTGCTTTTTATTTCTGATTTCTTCCCAAGGTCTAATGATTGGCTTGGAAAGAGAAATCTAAACGCCATCTATACTTGAATCTAGGTTTGTCTCACTGAGTTATTGTTGCGCTAGCTATTGAACCAAATCGGCATCATCATCTTCTTCGAAAAGACAGTTGTTCTAAACAAGGACTGGTTCAGAATGTTGTCGATGATTCTTTCGCTCAAGTGCATCATGAAGAAGTCGAGTCTGAGTTTGCAACAGTGATGCTTTGGCTTGCATAACTTGCAAGCATGTTACAACATAATGCAAAGTGGTTTTGTCAATGGTGATTGTATTGTCCACAAAAGAAAGGATTAGAGTGTTTAGTAACTCTAACAGTTCCTCAACTCAAGCCATTTTAAAGAAAGAACTAGACCTCACAGGGTTTCTTGAAACTCCACCCTTTAACAATCAGACTAAAAAAATGTAAACTCAGCAGATGAAGGGTGTCGGCTTCTACCAAAAGTGCACCCGTTTTACAATGTAATTTAATTTCGAAAGGAACGAGTAACTTACAAAAACTTTGTTTGCAAGTATGCCTTGATTGAGAGAGTGATTCTTCTTGTTTTCACGAGCAACATTACCAGCAAGTTCCAAAACCTCGACAACAAGATATTTAAGAACGGTAACAAAATACACCAAAGCACCGGAAATAGCTCTGAAACAACTCTGAAGCGCCAAAAACTACATACACCACAATGCTCTTTGTTCTTGCACAAATTTGCATTCATATGGAAAACCGCTACAAATTTGTTATTGTTATAAACATTGACCAATCAAAACATCAAAACGCCATCCGTCAAATTTCAGTACTCTATCTACAACGTACCGAATGGAAGGAAAATCTATTGATATATATTTAACATGCAATGTGCATTTGTATGTATAGTCACCATGTACACATATATATAAGTCATGGTATTCATATGATATTTTGTAAACTCATATTTCACATGCTCCCTAACATTCCACGGTATTGGCTAGAAAAATATTTAACTAATATACCACTTTCAAGGTCGGTGATCTCTGTTTGGAAAGGACACTTGTTACAATCCCAAGTGAGTCGGAACTAGTCATTCCTTGCGAGCACAATTTGTTAGATTTCGTAGAGCACCCAGACTTGGTGCACACGCACCTCATGTCTGGTCTATGTTCTCAACATAATACACAAATTAACACAACTTGAACTATAAACATAAACGCACTGAGATGCCTAACACCTTAGCACAATGGAAGATAAAACTAGCAATTAGATCATAAACAAGAATCTTAAGCCCAAAGTCACTTGTTCTTAAACCAAAACAAATGGGCTCCTGTACCAGGGATAATGACCCAAATTTACAGAAAAGAAAGATGCCAAAACCACTTACGAAACACTGTTGAAACCCTTCTAGTTTCTGTGTCCAAGTCTGTTGTCCTGAGGCTAAGGGTTAGAGCATCCCTTCCCCCCTCAATCCCTCCACTGCCTCTACAACTCAACTACAGACTTATAGCATCTACATGAGGCCCAAACTGCGCACTGATGGTTGTCATATCAACCCCAAAGGATTGTCCCAAACTCTGTTGCTAACTGGCTACAACAGCTCTTGTCGGTTGTCAAAGGTCGCCCCTAAAGACTATTGTTACAGCCCTAAAAGTTTGCTAATTGTTAGTGTTGTAACAACCCCTTTTCTTACTGTTGTTACACCCCCAGAAACTGCCCAGAACTTGTCCAGCACTACCCAGTAAACCATTGTTGTAGCCTTCAAGGTTGTGACAACCCTCTTGTACATGTACCAGGACCTTGTGCCTATTGTACTAGCCTATTCTCAACAGGCCAAACCTTCCTTTAACCTGTGGCTGCCCCACACTAACAATCTGAGTCTCTCCTAGGCTGTGACTGTTATCTCCTTGTTCGTCGAATCACCTAGACCCTAGTCGCAACCTCCTAAGCTCTTGTTGTCGCCTTCCCTTGTTGTGGTTGGGCTCTTCTTAGGCTAGTCGAGTCTTCCTCTAGGCTGCAGTTGGCTTCTCCTAGCAGGCGAAGCCTCTCCTAGGCCTTGGCCTGCTCTTCCTTGGCTGCCAACAAACCTGCAGACCTCCTCCTCCTTTGGAACCTGCCCAAGACAAGAAAATTGCAGCAAGATTGAGCCCAATCAGCCTCTCTCCACGGCTAGACTAAGGTCACCACACTTGGACTGAAATCACCAAGCATCCACACAAGAATGATAATGTCACATCATCCTTGATCTCCTTTTATACAAGTCCAATGGTTGAGTTAGAAGCCCCTTTACAAACTCAACATTAAATTAGAATATTCAAGTCCTCTTTGTGGGTGTGAAATCCTAACACAAGCCCACAAAGCCCATCATCAAGCGCATGAAGCCCCAGCCTTATTCCAAGGCCGTTTTCACCGAAACGAAAGTGCAACGAGGTGCCAAGGAAGATTCTCACATGCCCGACACCAAGGCCATGTGAGAATACCTCCCCAAAGCTACGAAACATCAACACCATTGTCCTGCGAAGAGAGCCCTACCAGGGCATTGCAAGATGCACGAAAATCCAGCTGGGGTCGCCTATGGGTGACAATGATTCTAAAGACCTCGTAGGTAGCCAACCACACAGCACGAAACGACCAAATTCAACTAGGGTTTAATGTGAGTGGGTCTACGCGTCCTCCTAGTAGTCATCAAATGCCTCAATTCCAATACCTTTTGTGAGATGAATGTTGTTTTGCCAATGCTTCAAACAAGTTGCCATCAAACATTCTTCTTATGTTTCTTTCTCCACGAGACCATTCTTGTTCTTGGCGATAAGATACAAGGCGACCTGTTCGAGCTCTGTTGCGGCCCACCCAAAGGGTCATTCGAATTCCTATTTCCTTTAAGCATGCATTGGATCTTCAAGAACATGATTTTGTCTTTTTGTTTTATAGCGTATTTGTTGAAGATGGCATCAAACTTGGCAGGATCAAACCTTCCTTCGGTGTCGTACACCTTTGTGTCGCTTCCATTCAGTGAGCCATATTATTCAACTACCTCTTCTTGCCGAAACCATGATATGCTAGGCATTGCATCCAATTATTCCATGTTGATATGGTGCATTCCGACTTGGATTTGTAGTCTACTTCCGATGGTCGATTGATTCGTGGGCCAGAACCTCAAGAAGCAGGGAAATTAAATTCAGTAGGGAAATACCATCTCGTTTGAAGAAGAAACGAGGACTCTGACAAACCCTAAGACTACTGCTACGAGGGTGTTGTGATAAGCA
Organism: Picea engelmannii; assembly: GCA_009831015.1. NCBI lineage: Eukaryota > Viridiplantae > Streptophyta > Pinopsida > Pinales > Pinaceae > Picea > Picea engelmannii. Next base: position 126,963 of record ML788179.1, on the reverse strand, counting down.
ATAGGCATGGAGGCACAAATGAGGCGAACGTAACTCTAGAGGCACAAATGAGATTAGGGTTTCGATTATTTTCAATTTTGATCAGAAGAATGGATGGTGCGAACTACAGTGTAACGCGCAAACAACAGTTAGGGATGTGGCTCAAATTGCATAGGGACACGTGCTAGAGAGACAAGTCATCCATATGCCTGCAATTCTACCTTATTATTTCAATTTGAACAGCAAACTTGGAACCTCTCGTACCCAACAAAAACCCTAACGGCTACGCACAGTAAACTACACAAACAACATCGAAATAGAATGGGGATGGCAGATTGGCAGACAAGCTAGCATGCAGAGCGGTGCAGAAAATAATTAGAGTTGACAGGCCTGCAAAGAGATGTTTCTACACATGAGAGGAAAGGAAATGCCAAAGAATGGCTATGGACAACTACTATAGGCCCTAAGAACTATAAGGCTCTGATACCATTGTTGGACACACGAAATAGAAGATGAGCCTGTAGTGCATTTATTAATCAATATGATAAGAGTATAAATAGTAAATACATAATCTTGACCTTTGGATTTGTATTCCAAGGTCTCTTGGACTCTCGATGATTGTTACACTGCCACCTGACCTTTCACATTCCTACACAAGTGACTAATACCATAACCCTAGCAGATTAGGTTTCAAACACCTTTGACCAAGAGTGGCATGGAAATTTAACAACTTCCATCCAAATCCCAGTTGGAGTTGCCTTCACAACCTTTCCTCGATTTCATCTTTTATTGATGCTATTTCAGAGCTCAACATTAGTCATGAAGCTGTGAAAACGAAAATGTTTATTTTATCCTTAGATTTTGTTGAGGATGAGATCATGGATTAGTATGGAAAGCTTAATCAAGGAAAGATCTCATCACTTTTGGCTCTCTTCAAGATATTCCTTGAAAGTTGGTCTCCTCTTCATGAAGAGGTTGAATTTGAAATGGTTGACATTGACAAAAAGTCTATAGTTATTCCTTACCGCCTTGATGACTTTGACCACATTGGAAGACTTAAATGAGATATGAAATGTTTCTACTTTGAAGGTGATCCCATTTATGATACTAACTAGGACGGTAAAGATATGATTGATAAACTTAGACATGACGAAGAATTTAACTTAGAATTTTTTATAGAAAAATGAACCAATCCAAGCCTTGAAGAATATGCAGTGATTTATCCCTCTCTCCATGAAAGGGTGGAGTATGAAAAGGTTATCATAAGGGTTGAGCATTACTTTCCTTGTGCCTTAGAAAAACAAACCTTGACTCATGAATATTCTCCTTATTTACCCTTGACCTATGAGTGCCTTTGCCCTCCCTACCTATCTTTGACTTGTTCTCCTCCTTTACCTTTGACCAAGAGTGACATGGAAAGTCAACAACTTCCATCCAAATCCCAATTGGAGTTACCTTCACAACCTTTCCCCCTAGATTTGTCAAGTAAAAACAATAAGTTGACCCATTCCTTTGATTACATTAATCCCATTGATCTTTGGATGGAAGAAGTTTATTAACACACCTTGGTATAGTTTGGACCTTATACTTCATTTATATAATATTTCTTTGGTTCCAAACTTAGGAGTGACCAAATTTCCACCTTACATCCACCTAGTCCTTAATATTACCATGTTTTGGTTTATAACCAAACACAAGGGAAGACCTCAAACTGTGGATAATCTTATCAAGTGGTTGCATTGGATCTTAGACTTTACTTAGTAGCCACTCTTCTTAGTTAGTTTGTAGGAATAGGTAAAGAATACGTTATTTGGAAGGTTAGTTTAGATACTTGTGTGTTTCCTTTCTTTCATTACCTTAGAATAAATCTCCTTCATGCATTTGCTTTACCTAAAATAAATTTATTTTCCAGCATTTACCTTAGAGTAGTTACATGTACATGCTTTTATTTATTGGACTTAGAAAATTTCCATTTCTGCAAATTTTGACGGTAGTCTAACCTGGGTGGTAGAATCGCCCTGCTTCTTACATGTCACCAAGTTTAGTTGTGTGTAGGCTACAGGTTTGTTGGCATGATATTATGGAATTCTCATACACTCTTGCTCTTATAGTGCATGTCCCCGGGTAGGAGCCAAATGTTGCCCCCTCAAGGGAAACCACCTCAAGATCACCCTCTCATGGGTGCATTAATGTTTCTTGAGCCAGATGTTTCCTCCTCAAGGGAAACTACCTCAAGATCACCCTCTCATGGGTGCATTAATGTTGCTTCGATGAGCTTTCCTACTCATGTCTACCAGCGCCATCCTAAACTTCCATTTCTTCCAGTTCTTGTATTTGAACTAAGACTTTATGACATTTTCCACCTCCTTTAACCTTTTTTCCATCAACAACCTTAATAGTGAGGTCCTTGGTGATGTACACTAAAAGATTTAATTGTTTTGCGACAACAATATCTAGAGTTACGAGTACTTCCAGAATCTACGAATATTGTTATATTTCTATCTTTTATGACTCCTTTAAGCTTCAGGTGCTTAGGTTGTGGTTTCCCTGTAGGCTGTCATGGTTTCCAATGAAACTGTAGTTTTTCTTTCTTCTTTACTTGGAGATTGGATCTTATCTTTTTTGAGATGTGGTGGAATATATTTTTGCAATCAATTGTTGTATTTTGTTTTTTTTTAAGTAATTATTTGTCTTTGAAGTTTGTTTTCTTCATTTCTATTTTGTTGGACACATGAGATTGATTCATTGAAGCTAGTGATGTCTTTTGTGGTATTTCATCATGGTCAGGATCTGATTTGTATGTTATAGTAATTTCACCATCTGGTTTTGTACTTCTACATGCTTCCCATCCACACTATTCTACAGTTGTGTAATGACATGTCTTCACATCTATGCTTTGGTGTCCATTTTTTTCGACACAACAATTCTTTTTCTTCTTTTTCTTCTTTTTTCACTGTTGGATGTGTCTGATTCCTTCTTAGATTCGCAAGTATATAGTTTTTTTCCATTGCATCATTCCCTGGCGACCATTTGTCTTCATAATATCTACTTTTGTTCACCCATTTCTTATCTAAGTCGTGGTGTCGGTTTTCATCTTCCCTTAAAGGGGATGGTACATACTTGTTAGACTTGTCTCTAGAGGATTTATTTGATCTTTCATTTGAATATATGTTTGATCCTTTTGGACCTGTGAATGATAACCTATTGAACTTGTTTATTTGTTCAATTAGTTTTGTCGCATGTCTATCATCCTCAACAATTTTAGGGTTCAAGTTTTATTTCATTGTGGATGTAATCCTTCAACCCAAAGATATACATTTTTAGCAATTGCTCATATGTGAATCCACACTGTCTTGTTGCCAGAACTTCCCATCCATGTGTATAATCATTTACGTTCCCTTTTTGTTTGAGATGCACGAATTTGTTATACAAGTAATTGTCATCTTCGTCATAGAACCTTTTGAATAAGACAATTGTGAAACTTTGCCAATGAAGGGAACAAGTGTCACATTTTTTGGACCCCCATAGAAACCAATCGTAAGCTTCATTTTCTAAATTGTTGGAGTCTATCATTATTTTTTCTCGTTCACCCAACAGAGGATTTGATTCAAAGATACCTTCCATCTTGTTAACCAAGACGACAACTTCTTGATTTCTCTGATCACTTGTATTTTGTGATTCTAGACTATGTCGTGGTCTTCGATGCGCTAAGGGTTCTGCACATAATGCGTCCACTCGTTCAGTTAGTTGGTCAATTCTTTCAATCTATTCATTAAGCATCATTGTAGTTTCATCCTTGTCGGCACCCCTCATTCTTAATAAGGTTTGCCATTGTTCCTCAAAGTTGTCTATTAACGTGTCAATTGTCTTCTTTTTCTAATAATTTATTGATTTTTTCCATTTATTTTTTTGTCCTTCGATGAATTCTTTCTAACTCTTCTTGACATTACCGAGACAATGTTTTATGTCATTGACTTCGTCTCTATAACAGTTAATATTTGTCTGTAACTCCTCGTTTTTTTTCTTACTTGATTCAATATTTTTATTTTATTTAAATATAACCTCCAAAAAAAAATTAATGATAAGGTTATAAAGTGACTTTATAAGGTAAGTTAACTTAATGACATATTCTAAAGTTAAAACAAAAAAAATTATGAATGATTTTGAGGGGGCATGACTTTGGAAAAAGTTATGTATGGAAAAAAATAACGGTTGAAGAGAAAAAGGTACGGATATGACAGGTACGAAACTCAAGGAGTAATTTGCAACAATGGAGTGTACGGCAATAGAGCAGGCGCAGAGCATAAGGATGGCAGAAGCAGGTGTATCAATGACAGTAGCGACGACTATGTACAATGGAATTGGCGGCGAAGTGTACGACGGAATTGGAGGCGGACTCTACGGAGCACAGTTGTACAGAATTGACACGATTTGATTAAACAATTCTTGTTTATGTTTGAAGACAGATATTTCTGTAGATTTATAAAATATATTGATTGATAATGATTGATAAAAATGATGATGTTACAATGAGCCTCGTGATGATCTACTTATATGCATTGACTGATCACAAGGTGAAAGGGTATGTGCCCATTGACGTTTCGTTAAGCTAATTACATTATTATTATTATTTACTATATTTTAATTATTATGTTTATAACAAAGGGGCATGTTGCCCTCGAGGGTAACTACCTTTAGAGACACACTTGCTCGAGTGTGATGATGTTACATTGATGAGATCCTTCTTATCATCCCTTCAGACCTAGACATGCTCTTCCACTTGATCCATTAAATACACATATGCATTTCTTCTGACAGCTCTACAGTGGTATACCAGCTCCTGAACCCTTCACTTTATATGCGTTTTATAGATGGTACTCCATGATGACGTTACTTCAGTTGTGTGCTATGATTTCATGCACAGGTTGCTTGGAAGTGGTGTGATGGTTTCTAACCTTGTCATTAAAGTGATTCACATTGGTATGAACTGGTAACTCTTCTTAACGTTAAATGCTTTGTTATTTTGTCTGGCATTACCATGGGAGGGACATAATTGTCATTAGGAAAGTGTGCCATGTCCTAGGCCACATAGTACTACTGGAGTTTTAAGTTGAATAGCGTAACCCACATCCTAACCATGTCTAAGCATTTTCCATATTTCCCTTTTCATTACCATCCAATTCATTAAAAAATATATACTTCCCGCTTATGATTTGACTTTTCAAATGTCATCTAGCAAGGTCTAGTGACGAACGGTGCTAATTGAAGCAAAATAAAGCTAAAATAGCTAGAGTTGAAGAGCCAAAATAAAAAATGTAAGAAAAATGATACGCTAGAACTCTACCACTTCATTAAAAAGGCCTAACCCCTAAAGTCCTATGATAAAAAAAAAAAAAAAAAATTATCTAAAGAAAAGGACTAATAAAATTAAAGAAAATAAAGAATGAGGATGAATAAAAAAGAGTCGAAATGGTGACTCTAAGAAAATAAGTTCCCTCTCAAAGGTTTTGCAAAATAAAATGAATATTCCTAGTCGAGCTAGTTGCAACAATTAAAAACCGAATCATCAAAAAACGGCTTAGAGGGTCAAATTCATAAAGTTTTTCCTTTCCTTTTCGTTAATTCATCGTCATTTACCTATGTCTAACTAAGTCACTTACGAAATACTTGTTGGCCTACCATGACAAACTTAGGCAAAATTTTAAAGTTAATCAATGTTATGAAGTATGTTATAGGGATTATTTGATGTGATGTTGCCTAATGACTTGTGTAGTGGGTATCCTCTGCATTAGGATTTGTGCACCTTGCCTTGGGATCCGTATCACAGCATCGAAATCCTGACAACACAGTGGATCGGACGAGGACACCAATTCATCATACATCATAGTCCACCTCAATCTCTTGTACAATTGGCACATTATGGAGTACATGTGGACTTTACAACATTATTTCCTAGCACATGTGGGGGCGCAACCCCCTTTCTCTCTCGTCATTCTCATGTATATTGTACTTGATGTATATTATACTTGTTCATACGTGTGGACACATTTTGGAGTCTTTCTTCACTCACATGTGCCTTTGGAGCATTCTAGAAGGGGGTTGCACTTCCTCTTTGACTATTCCACACATGTGAAGGTTTATAGAGCCTTCTAGATGAGCGCTCTTTCTCTCTCCTCATGTCACACGTATGCAATTAGTTCATTATTCTTTTGCATGACTTTTGGAGCCTCCTTGACCTCACACATGTGGGAGCACACCTCTCTCTCCCTCATTCCTCCACATGTGTGGGAGTTTGTTGGAGATTGTTGGAGTTTGTTGGATTAGTTGATGACTCATCTAGTGTATTAGAGAGTTAGTTAGATACCACTTGTATTGTGGTTTTGCTCAACCCATGGATTGTATTTGATCATATTGGAGCCTCTCTCACCTATATAAAGGGAGCGTTCCTCTAATTTTTACTTGTTGGAAATAAAGTGAGAGGACTTCTTGGCTATTTTGTGAGTGAGATCTTTTATTTCTTGGTGATATTTTCCTAGTTTTTTTCATTGATGATAACAGTTTTGGGATTTCTCAAGGAGCTAAAGGGTTTGTGTATATAGAGCTACAAGCAAGATATGAGTAGGAATTCTATCTTGTTTCTTGTATTCAAATAGATTTAATGTGTTATTAGGGATGAATGCCTAGGGTTTTATCTCTTTAGCATAGACTTGATCTAGTTTCTCTTTCGTTACCTAGGGTTCGATTCTACTTTATGATCTAACCATCCTTGAAAGGTTTCTAAGGCTTTTTTTGTAGCTTGTGTTAGTTTTTAGCTCGATTGGTGTCCTCAGTTATGCCTATTTGTCTTTAGGCCAGCTGAGGGACACCTTAATAGCCCAGATCAACCTTTTATCTCAACCTTAAGTTAGACTTAGGCTTGCAACAAAAAATTCCTCCTTGAGTGGAATGTGGGGCCCAAGGAGAGAGGGCGCACCTATGATCATGGAGGGTGCACCTCTGAACGTAGCTGCTAGTGGAGTGTGTGTATCTGTCCAAGGGGGCGCACCACCTAGTGGAGAGTGTGGTCCAGCAGCCCCAATCTTAGCCATTGAGGCCCAAGGCTGGGCACACATCTCAAGGAGAATGGTGGGCTACTAGGGAGATAAAAGGAGGCTGAGGGTGAGAGGACAAGACACATTTCTCATTTGTGAGGTTCAACAAGTGAGAGCAATGTTAGAAATGTAACTCAAGAGGTCACACCATGATTTTGTGATGTTTTACATGGTGGGGACCATTTTGACTTTCCTAAAGTGTTTTATAATATAAAAGTGACTTTATGTTTTTTTAATGACTTAAGTGAAAAGTTAAATTGTGGGTCCCAAAAAGATTTGTGAGCATTTATAATAAAGTGTATTATTAAATGAGCATTTAATGTGAGCCTTTAGATATGATTGATCTCAGCCATTGATGAGTTAGTTGAGATTAGTTAGCTAGGGTTTTGGGAAGAGGAAACATATAAAAAGACATCTAGGGAAAGAGAGAAAACATTATTGAAGTCACATTGTCATTAATTGAAGAGAGAGAGCAATTAATGAGTTGGAGAAAAGGAGAGCTAGAGAAAAATTTATAGCACGGTTTCCAAGAGAGAATTTTGTACAACATGAGCATTTAATTTTTGGGCCGTATTGTTGTATACATAGTTGGAGGGCACATTTATTATTTCTAGGTCGTACAGTGATTTCCAGCATGCAAACCGAGGTTAATAAAGTTATTAATGAAGGTCGTACAATTTCAGATTGCAAGCACGCATTTCTAGACTGATTTATGTGCATTTATTGCTAGTCTGGACTGTCCGTACAGTGTACGAAATTGACAAAAAGGGAGCAATAACAATCTGTACAGTTTCTAGAGACAAATGTTGGTCAGATGATGAGATAAGTACAGCTTGAATGATTGTAATTTGTACTTGAAATAAAATATTTTCTCTATCTTTGGGTTGCCTCACAGTTCATGAGGATTTGCCCTGGCTTATGCCTAATTTCTTGTGTCGATTGCTTACAATAGGATCTACTTAGTTGATTGGTACTTCATTCAGTTTCAGTTTGATTCCAGTTCATTAAATGCATGTGGTGTAATTAGTTCATTAATAACTCAAATTAAATGCAAAGCCAAGTATTTCAGCCAAGTGATTGACGAAAGGTTTCAGTGAAGTTTTTCTTTTTGTCATAGAAAATCTACATGTTATCAGAACCTAGGGTTCTGTAAGTGAAGATGAAAGGAGAAAGAGAGAGTGAGGGACTGTTTTGTTGTGATTTTGATCGGTTTATTCTCAGCAAGAACAGTGAAAGAAATAATGGCTTTCTGTATAAGGTTTGAGGACAGATTAGATGGCATGTCTAATTACCTTCAATGGAAAGTTAGAATAGCAGCAGTTCTAAAGGAGAATAAGATCTGGAATTTTGTCAATACAGTTGTTGTTGTGCCCACAAATAACCTAGTTGCCCTAAAACTTCATGAGATAAAGGAGGCTAAGGCACAAAGAATCTTGTTGGAGGGTGTGAAAGACCACCTTATCCCACACTTGG
>ML788179.1:67060-79217 GCA_009831015.1 Picea engelmannii | reverse complement strand
AGAAGAGATGATCTCATCCACACATACTTTAGGTTTTCTCATGTTTCCTTAAGAGGGACGCATAAGGCAAAGGAGGCTCATTATTCACTCTTATGTTCACTTGAGAAGTTTGAGAGGGAGCATTGAGAAGAGGATGATGGCATTGAGTGAGGAAAGCTTGGGCACCCCCATTCATGGAGGTAGCCAGGAGGCTTAGTCCTTCATTTATTTGTGGAGAGTGTACTTGCTAGGAGGAGGGCACACAGCTAGCAGGGAGGACTTGCTGAAGTCAGTTTGCTTTGAGGACAGTTTCAGTGGAGAGCTACAGCACAGATTCAGAGTTTGGTGCAAGGGTTTCTTCATCAGAGCTTCCAGCAGCTAGGACGCTTCATTTCAGTGGTTTTGGCAACTTGTGAGGAGGGTGCACCATCCTAGGGCACATCTCTACCATTTGGACTTGTGTATCAGGTTCATCTGTTTATTGTACTTGTTGTATTCCACCTTCTTTTCTCCACATATATACACTCATATTCCAAACTGGTTTTCCCCATGGGGCTTTTATCCAAGGTCATGTTGACCAAAAATACTTGTGTTCATTTTCATGTATGCTAGTGTTTAGAACAGCATTATTTCAGCTCTAAAAGATCTCTAGGTGTGTTACATAGTTTATGGTATGCATGTGCTAACATCTTGTGACAAAAACTACATGCTAGAGCACCTAAATGGCCTATATAACTATAACAAAACAGCAAGAAGTTACTGAACAGTTTGCTGTTATAAAACAGCAGCAAACCCACTTTTGCTATCATCAAACACTCTTTAACACTTACCATCATTTTCAATATTTGAATGCTTAACGGTACATCTGACTTCCTTGCACATTTATCCATTGTGGCATCTTGATGGACAGCGCACTCATATGATGAGATTTTTCTCTTGAGCACATTGATAACAGATTAAAGGTTTCGGACTTGTTGCACGCTAAATAAACTTACATTTTCATGGTTGATCTCATTTCTTTTCATGTGGATGAATGCCCTTTCAAGTTCTAATACCTATGCACATATCTATTAATTTTTCACACTAAAATTCATGGTATATAGTGATGCAATTTACATTCTTGCTGCTCTCGTAAGTTCTTGGCAACTCTCCTTTCTAATGGCATCCATGGCTTGTGATAAAACTAATCAGCCGTCCTAAAATTTCAGCATCTATTTTCATGGTACTTTGATGTTTATTTTCTGAGCACATTGTGGATGGTTCTAAGCTTGTCCTTTTCAGTCATAACAACAGAAAAAGTAACTCTTTTGGTTTCACTAATCTGGGCACTTATCCTCATAAGCAAGTTAAGTTACATTTCAATCATGATGATGAATTTTTTTGGCATTTAATATTTCGTTGTAAGTTTGTTTGCAAGTGTATCTTTACACACACTTTGGCACTCACATATGGTTCATTCTTCATGGTTCACTTGGTTGCAATCTTAATCGAGAATATGTTATGGTGAATGGTGCTCCAATCCTTTTTGCAATACACAATTCAACTTGCACTCATAAAGCTGAATAAACTACTTGGAACTTTGTGGCCTTGACCCCCCCCCACAACTAACTCCTACTCCTACTCTAACGTGTCCAATATTGGGCATCTTGGACTAGTAGTGTCAGCTCTTTGTGAGCTTGGTTTAGGAGTCTCTTGAGGTTTCCCAGATTTGCAGTTTCCTTGAGTAAGTTAAGTTAGAATCAACCTAGGTTAAAGCCCCTCGTCCTTAATCCAATGATGTTTGGCCTAGGTTGACTTAGGAATTTCCCCCCTAGGATAGGGTAGCTTAGTCTTTCTTACTCTGAAGTGTGGGGCAAGGCCACTAAGGTGACAGTGGGTGGCTTGCCTAGTAGTACCTCTAGGCTCTCCTCCCTAAAGTTAGGACTTTTCTTCCTAGGGTAGAATTTGAGAGATCACAATCTCCACTATTGTTTTCTTCAGAAAAACAAAATGAGCAAGAAATCTTAAACTTTGATACTCATGGCATAATATCCCATTTTGGTACCCCTATTTTGTACATTGCCCTTTGTGTGAATATCATGTAAGTATTTTTGCCTAGGTGCTAAGTCATGGGAAGTCTTTAAAAATGGCACTCATATGGTATATATTGTACATAGGGAGTAAGTTATGACTTTGTAAAGTTCCTAGTAGGAGCTCAAGGCCAAGGCCCAATCAATGAATATAATTAGGTTAATTAGGCATATTTTTATTGTTCCTATTTTGAACATGAAGCCATGATGTAAGCATGATGTCATCTAAAAAACTAAGCTAATATAAAAATATGGAAATGGCTATCATTGGAGTGAGAGAGGGCTATGATATAACAAGTGTCAAGGGAAAGGGATTAGATAAAGCTAAGGGCATGTGGCACTCAACCAACTCGTCCCTTATGATTGGTGAAAAGTCACATGGGCACATGAAGCCTTACGAAATATTAGGACACCTCACTCCCATGCACATGAATGCCTTGCCAACTGTTCTCCATCTATATATACCTCCTTTTGAGACTATGGCAGGGCTCTTTTGTTGGTTCTTGGATGATCATTTGTTTTATCCTGATATTGTTGTCGCTCATCATACTTTTCGTTGGCTGCTTTGCAAACTTATGGAGCCAAAGATAAAATAAGATAAGATAATTTTACTAATGTCCGACAAATGACAACAAAATTAGGTCAATGGGACTGAAAGATACATCCAACATGAATATAATGTGGGAGTGCAAAAGCGGCTCCAAGCTCCTAGGTAATGTTGAAAGTAAGAAAAAGAAAGCGAAAGAAAAAGTGCAGCCTAGATAAGTGCCTAGGTGAGCTAATCACTAGGTCTAACTAAAACCAAATCCAATATATAAGTGTCATAAGTGTAGTGAAACAAAGTTAGAGTCCGAGATTGGACATCTCAGTGTTGATCAAGAAAGAATGAGAGAGAAATGAGGATGATGAAAGTCTCTTAGTCGTAATGATCGAGAGTGAAGGGGCAATCGAGGCGTTGGCTCGTGGTCGAAGTCATTGGGCACCATAGTGGGGGATCCGACTGGATGATCTTGGTGGGGGATGTAGAGGCAAGGGAGCCCTACTCTCCTACCATCCAAGGTCGAAGGAAAGAAGCTCCAAATAGAAATTAGGCTACTCTACTGAAGTTGGGAGGTAGTCCAATGGGCGAGAGGCACCCTGCTCTAGGTCCGTCTGAGGTCATTCGTCTGTTACTATGATGATATGCTATCAGAGGTCTAGTCCAACCCCTTCGAACTGTTCTCAAGGATATCGATCGATCGCTCGAGGGGGAGGTTGAGGAAAGACACGAGGCCTCACCACTATATGGTCTAGAATACTATGAAGATCCCTCCATTTCTTGTTGCTCTGATATGGCAGGGAAACACAAAAATATGAAGTGATCCTCCTTGTAGTCTCATGGCAAGGTGAGGCAGGGTCGGGCATGCAAGAACTGGGATCTGTCGCTAAGTATCTCCTTGATGAAGAGGGCTAGGCATGTTAGATTTAGGGAAAAATAGAGAAAACAGTAATATCTTTTTCAATTCTGTTCACTAATATAAATGTAGATCAGCACATTAAAACAAAGACTTAAGCAGATTTGAACATAGACAGTAAGATCTGAATATATAAAAAAAAATTATGAACATAAACCAAAGATTTATGAGTGCAGAAAATAAACCTTAGCTTACCTCTTAGCCAATGAAGAATGTACCTGTCACATGTGGATGTTGTCCTCTTTAATATGCTCAGAAAATCAGCTTAAAGTTCATGGATCAAAACTCTTGGGTTTCGATCTCTATCATGAAGATAGGTAGACAGTTTTGCCAAGGAGAGGACCACAAGCAAGGCTGATGTAAACACTCAACAACTGTCCAAACAAAACTGAGACTGTAACACTCTACAGCAATCAAAACCTAGAGATGGTATCAGCAACTGGGACAGCAAGTAGAAAAACCCTTCAAGAGGAAGGCAGCAGCAAACAGGGACAGCAAAGAACACCAGCAAGCAAGGAGGAGGAGCCAACAAGATGACAGGTGAGTGGCACCCTCAACACAGTGGCAGCAAAGCCACCAAACCCTCAGCACCCACAGTGACAGTCCAGAAAAGTGCCCAATGGAAGGGCCACGGCACCTACAGCAGTCCGCGGCTCCTTAGAACAGTCAAGGGAACAGTTCGCGGCTCTTTAGGCAAGCAAGGGAAGTGTCCAAGGCGAAGTCCACGGCGGCCACAGCAAACAAGACTATCAATGAGAGGTTCGGCACATTTAAATTAGCGGGCCAAACAGATTGAAGCTCCCAGCCAACAAGTGTCCAAACAAATACCTCAGATCTGAAAGAGAGAATCCACTAGAGGAGCCACACCATCACCAAAGAAAGACAACCTGAGGTAGCCGCAGCAACAATAAGGATAGAGGAATGAAGAGAGAGTGTGTGTGATAAAATGAGAGGGGGAGGGTTCCTTATATAGTTATGAAGAAGGGTTAGGGATAAATTAAAACAATTAAATAATGACAATTTAATTAATATAAATATTATAATAATAATAATAATAATCTATTTTTAAGGTCACGGCCAAGCCAGCACACCAAATTTGGTGTATGAGACCCCCTTGTTTGTGGGACAAGGGACCTCCCTCCGCCCAGCGATTTGACTGGTAAAGTCTACGAAGGTATACATACCCTACCCCCCTCTGGATTTGAACCTGTGACCTCTTAAGAGGAAACACATGTTCTTAACCATTAGGCCCATTAATTAAATGTCAAATAAGTCAAAGTGACTTATAAAAACCCAACACCACATCAAATAAGAAGGAAAACAAAAACAAGCAAGGGGGAACTTTAAGACAAAGTCAAGGGGGTCCTCAATGGCAAAACATGTCCACATAAGTTTCATAATGACTTATAAACTTTTATCATCACTGCATAAGAGGGTACATCAATAATGTGGTCATGTCCATCTTCTTAGCTACTCCTAGGTCTCATGGACCATCCCGGGAGAGAGGAAGAGGATCACACATCATCACATCTTGGTGTTTAACCAAGATCTACCTAGTCCAAGACCAGGTTGCCCCAAAAAACATCTAGGGGCCCTAGAACACATCTAGGGTCTTATCCACCAAGGTACAAGACCAAGGATCAACCCATGCATTARGCAAAGATTCCCTAGAACACATCCARGTGCCCTTGAACACATCTAGGGACTTACAACAACCACCAAAGAACACATCCAAGGATCAATCCAAGCACATGGCAAGGATTCCATGGAACACATCCAGGGGCCCTAGAACACATCTAGGGACTTACTTCTTGGTCCTAGACCAAGAACCCTAGTCATATACTGGGGGCCCTCACTAGGGTCTTTTGCCATGGCTCTCACTGCTTGGTCCCAAACCAAGAAACCCCAGGAGTGCACTGGGGGCCCTAGTCCTCAGCTAGGGTCTTATGCCATCCTCTCGGAGAATGGCTCTTGCAACTGCACTAATTTCAATAGGCATCTCTGATCGCAATACCCAAAGCTAGCCTAGAGGAATCCTAAGGGAATGTATCTAGTGTCTATATGGGTATAGGGGATGGACGATGATGTCATCCTACAACTCCAAGAAGTGCTCTAGATAGAAAGACATCTTCGAGCCCTAGTTCTCTAGTGGTGAGGTTCAAGTGACCTGTATATACAATCTAAAGATATCCTCTCTAATGGCCCAATTCAATTCCTATCTAATCGGTAAGAGATGGCTTGGTACATCTAGGGAGTATCTGAAGGGGGGAAGCCACTCAAGGGAGATGGTCATCAACTAAAGAAGCCGAAAGGCCTCTAAAAACCAACCTTGTGCACAGCGTGCGAGGCAATCTAAGGCGAGGGCCTTTGAGAAGCAAAGTGCAAGGTAGGGGTACCTCTCTCTCCTAGAGGCAGAGTCACAAAAGATTCTAACCGAGTGACTCTATGTAGGAAAGAGACTAGATGAAAGATGAACTTGAAGCAAAAGGTGTGGACCTTGAACTCTACCTAAATAATGGGTACGGGCCACCTAAATAACGTGTTAGGGAACTATGCATTTGCATTGGATGATGCACCTGAGGAACAAGGTTTGAAGTTGAACTCTCTCCATCCGAGCCTAGTTTGTGTGTAGCAAGCTCAGTCTTAGATCTTTGAACCGTATAGGACCGTGGGTCCAATAATCCTCCAAGGGGTAATTTTGGACAAAATGTCCTAAAATTGACTTTGGAAACAAAGTCTCTCAATGAGGGCTAGGGAGAGGTACCCTTTGCTAAGTCGAGGGTGGAGAGCCTACCGCATGCTAAAGCGAGACCCCGTAAACTGGACCCCCAAGTAGGTGTAATTTGTCTTGATCTCGATCTCTCACCCTCGAACATAGAAATGTAGGTCAAAGCCTCTTCGAGACATTGAAGATCGTGACCTTGGTTTTACCAAGGTTGACCATCAACTATCAAAGGTCAAAAAACCTAGCCAAGGCATCAATCTATCTCTATAGACCCTCAAGAGTAGAGGCTAGTAAGATCAAGTCATCAACGAAAAGGAGCAAGGAGATCAACACTTGATGTAGAAGGCAACCATCTCCAACCCAAATGTGCTCATGGAGGAAAGATTACAGCTTGTCAATGTAGATCCTAAAGAGGGACGATGAGAGGGGGCACCCTTGCTTTAGCCCAATGGTACTTTGGATAAAGTCAAAGAGGTCATGTGCCATTCAGAGGTGACTCAAAACCGATCCGTACAATCTCATGATGGGAGAGAGGAGGGTCTCAAAGATGCCAATGTCACAAAGCCTCCAAAATAGGGCCTCTCTCGGGACTATATCAAATGATTTTCAAAATTCTACAAAGCAACAGTAAACTTTTGAAGAGTAGCGGCAAGCCTCCTCGATAATGGCTCAAGTGTGAAGACATGAACAATCGTCTAGTACTTTGGGCAAAAATTGGCTTGCCCTCTAGCCTTGAGGTCTTGACTCTCCAGGTCATTTGAAAGACATTGATGTAGGACTGTAGCATAAAGCTTGGAGAATGGGTGTCCAACTATGATAGTCAGGTAATTATTCAGATCGGAACTATTCTTCGAGTTGTGGATCAAGTGAATGATGTGTCTAGACCAAGAATGGAGGAAGCTGAAGCATAAAACATGGTTAGGTAAATCAACAATGTATGAGTCGAGAGATCGGATATCGTACATGACGAGTTCGCCCTCAAGGCCTTCTTCATATGTTGCTCGGTTAGCGCCCATGACCTTGGATACTCTCTTGATGTCTCTCTCAAAGGAGGTGGAATAAAGAGGGAGGTGATGGGATACAGGTGGGGCGTTGTCCGAGAATGTCGTAAGGGAGGTCGTGTGGGAAAACATGGCCTAGAAGTCTAGTTATGGAGGGATGGAATGGTGTTTAGGGGAAAAGGTTATGCCAAAAGGTTTTGGGGAGTGGAAAAGGGCCGCCCAAAGTTCACATTTCCTCAAGATGAGGAACGCACACTTTTTACGACAAAGGAGGAAATGGTAAGTTTTGTGGAGGCGAGGGGAAGATGGCAGGTCATGTGTGAGGGTGAAGCAAAGAGGCTTGTGGAATGTTTTGATTCCTCATCGAACCAACGATTCATGGGCTAGGAGCCAAGAGTGGGCTTACAGTTATGTTGTCGAGTAGAGTAGGGGTAAGTACTAAGAATCAAGGCTTGCCTCCTCTAAGGCCCTAGATAGTGTCTCATACTTGGTTGTGACTATGTCCAATGACATGAAGTGAGAGATGGGGGGGAGCAACTCTTTAAGGCATGTGGTGTATTAATCAGTGTATTCTCTGTCGAAAAGAAAGGTCGTGAAAGGGGTGGTGGGGGGGCGATGAAGTGGGGAAAATGGGGGGCTTGCAGAGAGGGAGAAAGTGAGGAGGGCATGGCATGCCAAAGGGAGGGGAGACACAAATGGTGTCGAATATGTGGGAGGAGGTCCTGGTTGACCAGGATGTAGACCACCACAATGGTCCCCCCACTATGGGGGAAGCAAGTTAACCCCTCAACTCAAGGTAGCGGGGGAGACCATTCAGGATCAACAAATTGTGGGATACACCAAGCTATGTCTCCCATTTACTGTGAGGGGCCCAATCTAATCCTCGAGCTCCTATGAAGGCCCATAGAATCTGGCTCTAAGTCCTAAAGGCAAAGTGCATCCTCAACTGTCTCATGTATAGACACATGTAGGTTTCTAGTATGGGCATTGAAGTCCCCCAAAGGAGTATGACTAGCTGATTTGAGGTTAAAACCCTATACTAAGATGCTACCAGTGTCAAGCTAGACTACTTCTAACAAAAAATCTTAGCTCAATAGAAATCCACAGAGCATGGAACCTATACTAGCTTGTAGCCTAGCCAAGGCCTTCTATACCGGTGAGTTAAGTTACCAGGATCCGTATCCTGATATGGATCCACCAGTTTTTTGAAAAGCCAAGATCTGGATACAGCAGGGAAACGACAAGTACAAACCATACAAATATATTTTTTATAATTTTAAAATTATAAAATTATATAATATATAACTTATATATACTTATATAAAATAACTAATATATTAGATAAATTAAATTAAATTAAATTAAAATTAAAGTATTATATATAAATTATAAAATTAACTATTATAAAAAATATAACGTTAACTATTATAACATTAACTATGAATTATTAAAAAATATAACATTAACTATTAATTATTATTGACTATTATAAATTATAATATTAACTATTATAATTTATTAACTATTAAAAATTATAACATGAAATAGGTAGGAGGTCGATCGAGGAGAGGAAAAAAAGGTGTGGTTGGATAAGCGGGATAGTGACCGTTTTTTAGGGAAGAAAATAGGGTATGGTCGTCAGCCCTATTTTTTCGCCATTCCATCGAAAGTGTAACGATATTGTGAGAGAAAGGTTCGGGCACCTATTTCCCTGGCGATTCAATATTAAAATAGACTTGGTTGGCCAAAAAGAACTCTCGTTAGGTTGGTCGGAAAGAACTTTCGTTCTCCTCGATAATGAGAATGCATGAACTCGCGACGGCGCCGACCCATTCACCTTGATAATGAAAATACCTTAACTCGCGCCTGCGCCTGCACCGACCTGCGGCTAGGGAAAACTAGGGAAAATTACATTGCACTTGCACCGTGGATCCCGACGGATTCAGATCCAAATCCGTATCAGATCCGAGGATACGTAGATACAGCCCCCGGACCACACGGATCCAGTAACATAGCCGGTGAGTAGGTTGGCAAAGGGTCTACCATTACTAGTGGGAAGGTCTAGAAAAGAGTTTTCCCATAGTAGTGGTGGAAAAATGGCAAAGGGATTACTCATACTGGCGCAAGAGTGAGAAGTGGGTTTTACTTGTAACCCACACTAGTGCGTTGCTCATTCTCCCAATCTAAAATGGATCCATGGCACTACACTTAGGGATTTCTGAGAGTAAGCTTATAGGCAACTTGGCCCTTGTCATCTCATAAGCTCAGCATGAGTGTGGCATTTGAGTTGGAACCTTGTGGTTGGGTGGTAAACGCAACCTTGGCAGCCATTTTGCATGCTTGAAATTATGGAAAGATAAGTATCTTTATTAACTTTTCATGTTCGTTATTATATATGATAAAGGTATGTCCACTCGATTCCAATTTTGAAATTTATTCTGCAAATAGTTATGGTTTTGCATATTATACTTGTTAAACTACACAATTTGTCATGGTTGTATGGTGAATGAAGTTGAGTACTAAAAGTGTTGGGGCAAATTGAAGTGAACTAAAGCACCCCATTGTCCTACATGAAAATGATCGTTCTACGGGAAAATGATCATACTATGGAGCAAGCAATCAAGTCAAGGTCCAAAGGAAGTGCTATAGAACATATGAGGATGCCATGAAGAAAAATAACCCATTTTTGTCCTAGTCTTGAGGACCACACTAAGGACGGTACTTTTCATAAGGAGGAGGGGAACACAATACCCCATTTTGGTACCCCCGTTTCTATGGACACTTCCACTCAACACAAACAAGCAAGCACTTTTTCCCAATATGAGAATTTATTGCAATAGAGTATATCTCACAAGCTCACAACAACTATCCATTGGCTAAGCAGCCACAGCAGCGGGGTACCTATTCTGCCAAAGTCACACACGACTTGCACTTGGCCCCGACTACAATAAAAAGCCAACTTACAAAGGCAGGTCAACCCATGAGGGACAAACATATCTCTGCCAGGTTTTGAACCTTGGTGGGGAGAATAGAAACACCCCCACTTTACCAACCAACCAAGCCCCTATTGACAATGCCCCTTTTTGTACATTGGCCAATATGTAAATATCAAGTAATATTTTTGCTTAGAGAGACTTTATAAGAAGGCTTCTCATATTGTGTATATTGTACATATGGAGTAAGTTGCAGGACTTTGTAAAGTTTCTAGTGGGTGCTTAAGGCCAAGGCATCACCAATGAATATAATTAGCTTACTCGGGAGTGTTTTTGTTTTCCCTATGTTAAACATGAAGCGATGATGTAAGCATGATGTAATCTCAAAAACTAAGCTAATATAAAAAATGGAAATGGCTGCCACTGGAGTGAAAGAGGGGCTACAACATAACAAGTGGCAAGAGGAAGGGAAGAGAGACAAAGCTAAAAGCATGTGGCACTTGCCCAACTTATCCCTTATGATTAGTAGAAGGTAGCATGAGCACACAAAACCTTGAGGAATATTTGAAATCTGGATCAATGTTGCAAATATTGTTTCAGATATCATATCACCGAGGGTCTAGAAAAAAGAAAAAAATTATTGGAAATATCACGGAAGATATCAGCGAGCATAAACTTGGTCGTGAAAAAATCAGAAATATTGGCGTAGACTCAACAAAAATCAGAAAAATCGAAAGAAAAAAGATATTTGCAGCAGTCATTTGGCCACCTCATTCCAATTTCCCATGCACATGAATACCCGGTGTGCCCTTCTCCACCTATATATACCTCCTTCCGGGACTATGGGAAGGTTCTTTTGATGGTTCTTGGATGATCATTTGGCAATATTGTTGGTGTTCGTCATTGTTATTGCGTAAACTTTAGGTTGGGCAAAGCCCGACCCAATCCACTAGATGGCGATAACGGTGGGAGAGTTTACCCACTGTCACCTCAGATAAACCCTCCCCTCAATTTAGTGAAGGAAAATCCTACACAAGGGGGGAATCCTAGGTGACCCTAGGGGGATTGAGATGGGGTAAAGGAAGATGTAATGTAAACCACCCCTATGGTCAATGATGATGGAGGTAAGAGGCTGAAAAGGAAGTCTTGGGAAGCGATAAGAGGTTTCCAATGATTGATCCCTACAAAACAATATTAGTGCAACTTGTACAAGACCAAAAATAGCAAGATTAGCCTCTAAACCAATGGGGAATCTACAAGTTAAGCATGTTGTCCCAGAACTGCAGCATATATCAGATTTATATCAGCAATAAGAAAGTTATAACAGCTGCACAATTAACCACCAAATTTATCAAATCATTATTGGATAATTAAGCCCAAAACATGTAGACAATATTCCAATGCTTAAACGCAATCTTTTATGGTAAAATGGGGCTGCAAAAAGATGTTATCAGCAATGTATTAGGGCAGCCTTATGGCTGTAGCAAACAATTGCTACAGCAGCAATTTCCAACCATAGAAATCAGAAAGTAAACCGTCAAAAAGATGGCCAATGAACAGTAGAACAGTAATCTAGGTTCACAAGTAAATTTCCACAGTGGGAAAGTGAGTAAATGATGAAAGAAAGTGAAGTTTGCTGCAGCCCTAATGGCTGTAGCATTAAAATTATTACAGCAGCAAATTGCTTGGCAAAAAGAGGACACCCTTAGAGCACAAGAATGTTTATAACATGTAGAAAATAATCCAATTTGAACAAATTCAATATCTCTCAAAATCACGTTTACCAATGCAAACAATTTATTTCTCCAATGCAATAAAAGATTAGTGCCTTGCCAAATGGATTGTGGAGTCTTCTTGTATTAGGTTAGGACTGTTAAATTTGGCAGCATCGGCAGTCATTCTCCAATGAAAGGCCATGGGGGGCACCCTGAGGCTAGCCAGGGAGATTTGGAGAATCAACCAGTCTTGTGAGGTATTGACAAAAGCGAGAGGGAAT
>ML788179.1:52926-63057 GCA_009831015.1 Picea engelmannii | reverse complement strand
TGGGGGTTTTCTCCCTGTACAGGGTTTCCCCAGGGTATATGTGTTGTTGATGTGCATGCTTACTCATCTACATAGTTATTGCTATTCGGTTATGATTTGGTATTGTTGAAGTGTATTAAGCTGGAATCAAAGTGTTGAAGAAAGTAAAAGAATTAATCCGCATAAGAAATCAAGCTCATAATTTAACATGTCATTGTGTATGTCAACAATAAAGGACAGCGAACAATGTCGTCTACATCAGCAATAAAGGCCACCAAATAGTGTTGTTCATATCAGCGGTAAAAGTCAGTGAAGTCTTATTGTTTGATGGCCTACCAGTGAGGCACTTTTCATGGTGGATTATTGTAATTGATCTTACATATTATTTACAAAAAAGGAAGATTATTTGTTGGGGGTTTTCTCCCTGTATAGGATTTCCCCGGGGTAGATTCTTGTGCAGGTGTGAGATTCTAATTGAGTACCTCTTCTACTTTTGTTCATCATTTCGAATATACATTTTGCTGGCTAATAAATCAAATTATGTTTAAAGCACTGAAGAAACTAAAGAAATAATCCGCATATTGAATCAAGCTCAATAATTTAACATGGTATCAGAGCTAAGGGTGTGAAAGAGCTTGTTGAAGTGCAGGAACAAGATACACAGATCCAAGAGAGCTTGATCAATTTCCAGCATGAGTTCCATGGCATCCTCCATCTCTGTCAGGGCCGAGGATAGGCTTGAAGGAGCTTCCAACTTCAATATGTGGAAGCTCAGGATAATGAATATCTTGCAGGAGCGTGATCTTGAGCAATATGTGACCACAATGATGGAGGAACCCACCTTAATGCAGGGAGAGCGGCCTTCAGGAAGAGTCAAGCAAAGGCCAAGCGAATCATCTTTGACTTAGTCAAACACAGTGTAATGCCAGCAATGACTTCATTAACGGCTGCCAAGGAATGTATGGATACCTTGGTAAATCTTTATGAGAAAAAGGCACCAAGTCAGAAGAGGACACTTAAGCACAAGCTTAAGTATTTGAAGATGGATAAAGGTGAATCAATAGCATCTTTATGTTCCATGATAGCCCAGATCAGAGAATTTGAAGATGGAGAAGGTGATCTTTCTGTCCCAGGATAGCCTAGATCAGAGATCAACTATTGGTCATAGGTGTCACGGTGGATGATGATGACTTAGTGCAGGGCATATTTGATGGTCTTCCTTCTTCATGGGAGCCTTTCTTATCCAGCGTGAGTGGGAGGGAGATTCAGCCCACGTTTGAGAGGTTATGGCACGGCTATCTCCAAGAGGAGAGTCGCACTGCTACCAAGAGCGAGCCATCCAAAGAAGAGCATTCGGCATTAGCATCAAGATTCAAGGAAAAGAAGAAAGTCACGTTCTAGAAAGGCTCTCAGAAGAAGATAAATACTAAAGGTACGTTCAAAGGCAAGAATATTGATACATCTAAGATTAAATGCTTTAATTGCAACAAGTTGGGTCACTTTGCTAAAGACTGCTGGTATAGGAAGAAAAATCCAAGGAAAGGGAAACATCATGCCTCAATTGCTAAGGATGATGAATCCAAAAGAAATCAAAAGATTCCTTCTAATGAAAGAGAAAATAGAAAAGAATATTACTTGGTTTTTGCTTTATCCAGTACAGTTATCACAAGGTTGAAAACTTTGTTAGTAGACATTGGTGCATCAAAGCACATGACAGGTACAAGGAGATTCTTTCAAACTTCAAGAAGAAATCCTTTGCAAAGCAAGTTGAGCTTGGCGATGACAAATGTTACAAGATAGAGGGAGTAGGCTCTATATCCTTCAAATTGGAGTCTGGCGCAATGCTTCATGTTGATGAAGTATTATATGTGCCAGGGCTCAAGAAGAATCTCTTATCAGTTGCAACCCTTGAGGACAAGGGATATTGGGTGATCTTCAAGGATAGGAAGGCACTTATGTGGTCTAAAGGTAGCCACCTGAGTACAGCAAAACCTATTGGGACTCGCAGAGGAGGATTGTATGTTGTGATAGGCCCGTCATTCCAAGCATTAGCTCATGATGCGACTAGCTCCAGCGATTTGTGGCACGGAAGGCTTGTACATCTTCATTGCAAAGCACTTCCGGATCTGCAAAGTATGGTATGTGGCATGCCCTCTATTTCTTTTAGTAAAAATGAAATTTGTAAAGGATGCATGCTTGGTAAAAATATAAAGAAAGCATTTCCTAGCAGTGACAATAGAGCTTAGGGCATCTTAGATCTGGTTCATTCTGAAGTGTGTGGTCCCATGTCATCTCCCTCTCTTATTGGTTGCTTGTATTATATCATTTTTATTGATGATTGCTCTAGAAAATGTTGGATCTATTTCCTTAAAGCGAAAGGTGACACATTTGATAAGTTTAAAGAATATAAAGCCTTTATTGAAAAGCAGACAGGGAAACACTTCAAAACTCTTAGAACAGACAATGGAGGAGAGTTTGAATCTCTCCAGTTTGAGGACTTCTGCATGGAAGCAGGAATCAAGAGACAGTTGATCGTGCCATATAACCCTCAGCAAAATGGTGTTGCTGAGAGGAAAAACATGACAATATGTCAAGCAGTGAAAGCCATGATGTTTGACCAGGATCTGCCAAATTCCCTATGGGCAGAGATGTTACCTCCACTACCGTGTATATTCATAATAGGTTTCCTCGTGCTATCTTGAAGGACAAGACTCCTGAAGAGGTCTTCTCAAGGTCCAAACCTAAAGTAGGGCATCTAAGGATATTTGGGTGTTTAGTGTATATTCATGTCCCTCGAGAAAAGAAGACAAAGATGGAACCCTTGGGCAAGAAAGGGATTTTTGTGGGGTACAACAAGAACTCCAAGGCTTACGAGATATATGTATTAAGTTTTGAGCTATTATTAGGTTTCTTTTCAATTTACTAGATAACAATAGCATAGGTAGGATCACTGAGAGAAACACAATCAAAAGATACACAACATTTATCCTGGGAAACCCTCATGGGGGAGAAACCCAGCAAAAACTTCCTTAATATATAGATAGCCAATACAATGCCAAGACAATAAACCAAAACACTGGAGAATATCCAACACTGAGCATTGCGCCTCTCTCTTCCTTCTTCTCCCAACTACAACTACCAAACTTGCGCACTTGTTCAGGGAATGAGTGAGTGAGATAATGAAGCGATGGCTTCCTTTATTTATACAAGTTGGCAGGCGCTGGAAAGGTGTCTCTTCACTGGGCAGGGCCGACTTGTCTTCTTAGTGGTTAAAACCACTTTAATTAGGCCTGGGGGCCGACTTCTCAATTTGCATAATATATTTAAGCTTTGACCAATCCATAAAAGGGGATTTGGTCAAGTACAAAGCCCGACATGATCAATCCACAAAAGGGGATTGATCAGATGAATAATAACTCAATAATAAATAGAATACTCTTTGCAATTACAATATTTCAACACTTTCCCTTAACAAGAAGGGTATTCTACAACATCATCAGGAGAGAGAGAGGGCAGCATTATCAACAACATCTGGAACAATGATTGGCATCTCTATAAATCATCGAAAGTTTTCCTCATCCTCATTATCATCACTCACAGCAAGGAGCTGAAATGGCATCAGCATCATCTGCATCAACATGGATTAGTATAACACTAATACATCATCATCATCAATAACAGCACAAGGCTGATACAACATCAATAACAACAACATCACAGCACGAAGGTTGGAGCATCTTCAACATCAGCATTAAGCTGGAAATCTTCAGCATGAAGCTGGCATCTCATCAACATCAACACGAAGCTGGCATCTCAACAACATCAGCACGAAGCTGGAAATCTTCAGCACGAGGCTGGCATCACAACAACATCAGCACGAAGCTGGAAATCTTCAGCACAAGGCTGGCATCACAACAACATTAGCAGAAACCTGGAAATCTTCAGCACAAGGTTGGCATCACAACAACATCAGCACGAAGCTAGAAATCTTCAGCACAAGGTTGGCATCACAACAACATCAACACGAAGCTGGAAATCTTCAACACAAGGTTGGCATCAACACTATTCCCCCTTTCAAGGGAGGTCCTTTCGGACTATACCAAGCTTCTCTCGAAAGTGCTCAAACTTTACATGAGACAGAGACTTGGTCAACACATCTGCAACCTGCTTATCCGTGCTAACATAATGGAGCTTTATGGCTCCTCTCTGCACCATATCACGAATGTAATGATATCGGATTTTTATGTGTTTTGACTTGTCATGGAACACAGGGTTCTCTGTCATCTTTATGCAACTCTGATTATCACATAGAATCATGGTTGCTTCCATCTCCAGATCAAATAGACCTATCAACAACTTCCAAAGCCATATGGCTTCACAACTGGCGGAACATGCAGCAATGTATTCCGCTTTTGTCGTGCTGAGAGCAATACTTGATTGCTTCCTACTCTACCATGAGATCATGGTTGACCCCAAACTGAAACAACATCCTTAGGTGCTCTTTCTGTCAGAGACACTTCCAGCCCAATCTAAATCAGTGTATTCACTCAGTCTGAAGTCATGATCTCCATTATAACTAAGACCAAAATCCAACGTACCCTTAAGGTATCTCATCACATGTTTTGCAACAACAATGTGAACACGTCTTGGTTCTACTAGAAATTGACTCAAGGTGTTTACAGCAAAGCATATATCTGGCATGGTGTTCATCAGATACATCAACTATCCAATGATCTGTCTGTACAACGTAGCATCAACCAACTCTTACGAAGTATCAACCAGGAGCTTCAGCTTTGTTTCCATGGGTGTATTGATGGATTTACACTCCAACCTATCAAACCTCTTCAGTATTTCAACTGCATACTTCCCTTGGTTAAGGAAGATCTTCTTTGGGCTCTACCGGACCTCAAGACCTAAGAAATAGTGCATTAGGCCAAGGTCTTTCATCTCAAATTCTGCAGCAAGCTTCTTCTTACAATCAGTGATGAGCTTTTCTTCTCCACTTAGAAATAAGGCATCCACATACAACAACAATATAACAGGTTCATCATTCATAACCTTGAAGTAAAGGTTAGAGTCAGCTTTACTCTTGGTAAAGCCTAAGCTCATCAAGAAACTGTCAATTCTTCCATACCAAGCTCTAGGAGCTTGTTTCAATCCGTACAGCACCTTCTTCAATCTGCAGACATGTGTTTTTCTATCTTCAACCTCAAACCCTTGAGGTTGTTCTATATACACTTCTTCTTCAATGACACCATTTAAGAAAGTTGTTTTCACATCCATCTGGTGTAACTTCCATTTCATTTGAGTGGATGAGCTCTAAGACTCCTTTTGCTTTATTGTCGCTCTTCGGGAAAGGGTTCTTGATGTTCATTCCTTGTGCACATCCATTGCACACACCTTCATGATCAACCTCGAATTCTGGTAGACCTATGACTTCCTTGCTTACATATGGTAATGCCTTGTAGTTGATGTGAGCTAGTCTTCCATGCCAAAGTTCACATGGACTCTCGGTGGAGTGTATCAAAGTTGCTTCTGAGTGACCTCATAATTTATACAGGCCACCTTCTTATGTTCCAATAACAATTGCATCTTCTATGGTTTTGCCTTTAGGCCACATGAGGACTTCACCATCTATGAATGCAACCCGGAAGCCTTTCTTATCTAAAGCAGAGATAGAAAACAAGTTCTTTGTCAAACCTGGTACATATAGTACATCCTTCATCTTCATTGGGGTCCCTAAATCAAGTTTGTAATTGGACTCTCCCACTCCTTTGATAGGGTATTGGTAATCATCTCCAAGTGTAACTTTCTGGGGAAAGTTCTTTTCGATAAGGCTAAAGAGAATGTCCCTCTGACCTGTCATGTGCTTAGAGGCACCACTATCTATGAGCCAAGTATCCTCTCCATGTGATACTGATCCTGAGAGGGCAAAGATTAAGACTTAGTCTTCAATCTACTCTTTAATCATCTTTGTGCGTGGCTCTGCATCTTCAACTGTATGGGCATGATGCCTTCTGTTTCTCTTCTTGTATTCTTCTCTTCTAGCTGGACAACTCTTAGCAATATGTCCCATCTTGTCACAATGGTAACATTGGTAGGATGAGAAATCCTTTTCTCCTTTGACCTTTTTGAAACTTCTAGAATCTCCTTGGAGGGTGAGATTCTTTATGGATGAATTTATTTGGGGAGTGAGACTCCTTAAGTTGATGAGTTTCCTTCTGGAAGTGAGACCTCTTCCTTCCTCCTTTAGTATGAGCAGCTAGGGCTTGATCTTCATCTCTTGATAGTATTGCTTCTCAATTAGCTACTCTTGCTTCTTCTTGAATACATTCTTCCCAAAGACTGTCAAAGTGCAGTTTCTCCTTTCTGGCACAAATGGTTTGGATGAATGCATCCCAAGGTCTTGTGAGACCATTAAGAACTGTCATTATGAGTTCATCTTCATCTAGAGTATCACCAATTGCTTCGATTTGTTCTTTGAATTGTGATATTCAAGAGAAATATCATGAACTGTTTCTCCTTTCTACATCCTTGTACTTTTGAGTTGAGTTCTTAGATTCATCTTCCAGTTGATGTTCTTTCCTTCATACATCCTGGTTGGGGCATCAAACATTTCTTTTGGAGTTTTCTTTGAAGCCACTTGAGGGATCAAATGATCTTTAATAGAGTCTGCAATGATTCTTTTGGCCCTAACCATGTCCTTCTGGTGTTTTGCTTTAGCTGTAGCATCGGTAGGTTTTGGTACATCTTCTTTAACGAATCTTGCTAGGTCATTCTCTTCAAGAATGAGTGCAATCCTATACTTTTAGGCACGGAAGTTATCCACTCAATGCTTGCAAACATCTTGACCTGGAGCTAGGAAAATGACCAAAAATTGAAAATGCTCAGAATTTAAATATGGACTTACCAAAAGGTGTGATTGGCTAAAGCGAGTAGCCTGGTGCACTCAGATATCAGAAAATTCAAATTTTTCCCCTTCAAACTGGGCCAGCGGAATTCTGGACTAGTACTTCTGGTACTGGTTCTGGTTTCCTGGTTTTCTGGTATTAGTGAAAACTAGGGTTTCACTTTTCGGGGGTTTTGTCCACTGAAAAAGTGTGTTGAGGCTGCCAAAGAGTTTGCTAGGTTTCTTTATGAGTTTTAGGCTGAAATTCTTCTTCAATAGAAAACCCTAATTTTCTTGTATGACAACAGTGACGTTTTTGCTTATCCAATGAAAGGTGCTCTCTTCATCTTAGCTTTGAAACCATGTTAAGTTTTGAGCTATTATTAGGTTTCTTTTCAATTTACTAGATAACAATAGCATAGGTAGGATCACTGAGAGAAACACAATCACAAGATACATAGCATTTATCCTAGGAAACCCTCATGGGGGAGAAAACCCAGCAAAAACTTCCTTAATATATAGATAGCCAATACAATGCCAAGACAATAAACCAAAACACTAGAGAATATCCAACACTGAGCATTGCGCCTCTCTCTTCCTTCTTCTCCCAACTGCAGCTACCAAACTTGTGCACTTGTTGAGAGAATGAGTGATTGAGATAATGAGGCGTCGGCTTCCTTTATTTATACAAGTTGGCAGGCGCTGGAAAGGTGTCTCTTCACTAGGCATGGCCGACTTGTACAAAGCCCAACATAATCAATCCACAAAAGGGGATTGATCAGATGAATAATAACTCGATAATAAATAGAATACTCTTTGCAATTACAATATTTCAACAATATGTACCATGTCAAAGGTGGATAGAGGTAAGCAGGGATGTGACTTTCCATGAGGAAGCCGCAGTCAAGAAATCCAAAGAGCCACAGCAGAAATCAGAAGAAGTTAAGTTAGCTTCACCCTCTTCTGAAAATGAAGAGTCAAATGATCATGGGAGGAACCTCATGAAGGGTCAAGTGATGAGCCCCCAGAACCTGTTGAAGAGTTGGAAAGAACTCTTGAAGAACCTCCAGCCAAAAGGAAGCCAGGATGGCTTAAAGATACAGTGCAGGAAGCATAAAAGATAGTTGCTCCCAAAGGATTTTTCAGGGAAAGTAAGAGGCCTCATAAGTATGGAGGCTATGTTGCACTTATGAGCAACATTAGTGATGTCGAGCCTTCTTCATTTGAAGAAGCAGATAAATTACAAGTGTGGAAGGATGCCATGCTTGAGGAATATAGGTCTATTCTAAAGAACAATGTCTAGGACATTGTGCCAGGACATTGTGTCGAGGCCAAAGGACAAATCAGTGGTCTCTTCCAAATGGATCTATAATATCAAACATGCAATCGATGGGAGTGTGGAAAAGTTCAAAGCAAGATTTGTAGCCAGAGCCTTCTTTCAAAAAGAAGGCATTGACTACGAAGAGACTTTTGCCCCTGTAGCCAGGTATACCTCCATTCGAGTTATTATTGTATTAGCTTCAATTCTTGGTTGGAAACTACATCAGATGGATGTAAAAACAACATTCTTGAATGGAAAAATTGAACAGGAGGTCTTTGTGGAACAACCAGATGGTTTTGCACTGCATAACAAAGACACTCATGTGTGCAAGCTAAGGAAGGCCTCGTATGGTCTTAAGCAAGCTCCCAGAGTTTGGTATGACAAGATTGATGGCTTTCTTAAAAGCCTGGGCTTTCAGAAAAGTGGTGTTGATGCGAATCTGTACTTCAAGGTAACAGGGAACCAGTTTGTTATATTAAACCAGTATGTTGATGATCTCTTTCTGACAGGAGATGAAGGGCTAATAGCCTGGTGTAAAAGGGAGCTAATCTCAAAATTTGAAATGAAAGACTTGGGCTTGATGCATTACTTCATAGGATTGGAAGTGTGGCAAAGACAAGGCGAGATATTTCTAGCACAAGGTAAATACACAGTGGATGTGTTAAAGAGGTTTAGTATGATGGATTGTAAATCCATGTCTACTCCAATGATTACCAACCTGAGGAAGCTGCATGATTCTGATACAGGTTCAGATTTGGTGGATCCCACCATGTATAGGTAGTGGATTGGATCATTAATGTATATGATCCATACTAGGCCAGATATATGCTATGCAGTGATTGAACTGAGTCAGTTCATCGCTGAACCGAGCCAGAAACACTGGGTGGCAGCAAAGCACATTTTGAGATATCTCAAAGGGACTATTACCTATGGTCTGAGATATACATCCAGTGGTGGTTTGTTTCTGCATGGGTATGCAGATGCGGACTAGCCAGGAAGCCCAGTGGACTGGAAAAATACTTTCGGATACTACTTCAATTTAGGATCCGCTATGATCTCATGGTCAAGCAGGAAACAGAGATCCATTGCACAGAGTATAGCAGAGGTTGAGTACATTGCAGCAAGTGATGCTAGCAAAGAAGCAGTATGGCTCAGAAAATTGGTTTTTGGATTGTTTGGTGGTAAGCTAGAGACAACGGTGATTCACTGTGATAATCAAAGCTGCATAAAGCTGACAGAGAGGCCGATATTTCACGACAGGTTAAAGCACATTAACATGAAATATCATTACATCAAAGACATGGTCTAGAGAAAGACTGTAAAGCTACAGTACATAGCCAAGAGCGAGAAAGTAGCTAATATCCTGACCAAGCCATTGCCACTGAGACAATTTGAGCAGCTGCGAGACAAGCTTGGTGTGGCTGAGAATGACTCCCTCGTTGAGTGGGAGTGTTAAATTTGGTAGCATCAGCAGTCATTCTCCAATGAGAGGCCATGGGGGCCACCCTGAGGCTAGCCAGGGAGATTTGGAGAATCAACCAGTCTTGTGAGGTATTGACAAAAGCCAGGGGGAACGTACAACCTTTGTGAATCAAACCAAAAGCCAAGATGAACGACATGCTATATGATCTTGTGAGTCTAGCCAACGCAAAGGAAGAAGCCTTGTAAGCCTAAGACAAAAGTCAAGATGTAAGTCTAATGCAAAAGTCAGGGGGAACATACAACCTCTGTGAGCATAGACAGTCTAGTGCAAAAGTCAAGGGGAATGTACAACCTCTGTGAGCATAGATAGACTAGCGCAAAAGTCAGAGGGAACACACAACCTCTGTGAGCCTAGTCAAGCCTTGTGAGCCATGAGCAAAAGTCAAGGCATCTAACAAAAGTTAGGTTGAATGTACAATTCCTATGAGCTAGAAACAAACAATCTTCCTTATGCAAATAA
>ML788179.1:5710-39772 GCA_009831015.1 Picea engelmannii | reverse complement strand
ATGACCTTCCCTGAAGGAGGACATGACCACATGAGGGATGTATCCCATATGCAATGATGATAAAGTTAATAAGGTCACCTTGAATATGAATGAACAAGTATTGCCACCTTGTGAACCCTCCCTTACTCTTGCTTGTGTTGGTTTGGGGTTTTATGTTGTTTTGTTTTAAGGGTTAAATAAAGTTTAAATTAAATGTAAATTATATCATGTTTAAATTATTTAATTTAAACATGTTATATTTAATAATTACTTTTATTTTATTTATAATTTTATTACCCTAGCCTAAACTATAAATAAAACCCCCCCTACCCCTCACAACACACACCTTTATTATTGTGTTGCTCTTACGTTCCTAGTGTGAGCGGATCTTCTCCTTCTTGCTGTGGCTACTCTAGAGGACTGTTGCCTCTTGCTGCGGCTACCCTAGAGGATTGTTGTGTGTGCTGCGGCCTTCTATTTTGCTGTTGGAGTGTGAGTGTTTTTCTGCAGCCCTTATCTACTTGCTGTTGAAGTATTGGCTGGTTAGTGAGGCCTCCTGTTTGCTGTGGGTGCGGCCCTTTCTCCTCTGCTGTGGAGTAACCTGGTGCAGCTCTTTTCTATTGTGATCTGGCTGAGTGGTGCGGCCCCTTTCTGCTGTGGGGGTGATTGCTGATGCAGCCTCTTTTGTTGTGGAGTGACTGTTGATACAGCCACTCTTCTATGTGTGTGGCTGGTAATTACGGCCTCTTCTCCTCTACTGTTGTGTGTCTGGTGCAGCCCCTCTCCTCGTTGCTGTGTGAGGTATTTGTAGGAGCGGCCCTTTTATTTGCTGCTATGGTTTGACTGTGGGTGCCGCCATCTCTTCTGCTGTGGGGTATTTGCTGTCCTGTTCAGACTATGACCTCCTTCTTTGCCTTTGGCCTTCCTTATTGAGGGTTTTGTCTCCTGAAGTTCTGTGTGAGGGTTTGTGCTCTTTACCTACTGTTTGTGTGAGGGTTTGACTGTGTGATGTCTTTGTGGCCCTATCCCTTTGGTGGCAAGAAAGTCTCTTTATCTCTTGGCAAGAGATCCAACCTATATGGTGGATCTATGCCCTGGACTTTRCCTGAGCATAACTACAAATGGTTCCACATCTCTTGTGGTGGCTGTGATTTCTTCAGAAGTAAGGTTTCAGGACAAGCTAAGCTACCTACTTATCATTTTCAGATCTGAACCCTGTTTTAATTTCAGTACTGTTTTGATATATCTAGATTTGTGTTTTAACATTGACAACTATTGGATCTGAACTGTATATTGAGTTTACCTTTATGCTTCTACAGTTCGATTGATTGTTTAATGATCAGATTGTTTTGAGTTTAGATCTGTATATCTATATTTAAACTTGAGTTCAGATCTGCACTATAATCCATATTATCAAATCTCCTAGGTCTGTACACTGTTTAAGTAGTAGAGATTGATGTCTGAACAGTGGATCTAGTTGTTATTCTCACTAAAATTTAAAAGGATACTTTTGTTCTGCTATACTACCCAAATTCTAACAGTCGGGAATGGTATGATGACTCATCAAGAAGACCTCCCACTAGTAGACCTATCCCCAATGGTGACCCGCTTACTAGGGCTCAATGTCAACCACCAAAGTGAAACAGGGCAAAGAGCATAATGTCCAAGCAAACATTACATAATCAAACGCAGTTATAGATGCAACAAACTCAAATGCCTCAAATATTGGAATGACACTCACCATAATACCTTACTTGTACCTCATTGAGCAAGACCGATTGTCCTCCAGAAGCCRGCTGATGTGGTGGATATCCTCATGATGAACCTGGAACTGTGGTGGTGAAGTGGGCCTCTATTTGTGCAAGTGGACACCGCTGGTCAAGATGTCTCTCGGTACTCCATGTCTGAAACCTAAGGGCCTCGAGACATCATCTCCTTAGTTATCCCTAAGAGTTGGGGATAACAGTCATACATTTGGTAGCAAGCCTGGCAAGTGAAGGGGAATATGTTGTTGATTTGAGGCTGAAATCTTGTGCCAGGCTTCTACCTGTGTGAGGCTAGACTACTGCTGATGGGAATTCTGAGCTGAGTGGAAATCTAATGAGCATGGAATCCCTATTAGCTTATATCCTAGTAGAAGACTTCACGTACCAATGTGTAGGCTGGAAAGAGGGTCTACCCATACCAATGAGTAGGACTGGCAAAGGATTTTCCCGTACAAGTGGCAGAGACCTGGCAGAGGAAATGCACATATTAGAGTAAGAGTTAGTAGAGGTTGTTGTTTGTAACCTGTAAGGTCATATCAGTGTGTTGGCTGGTTGAAGGCTGTTAGTTGCTCTGTTTCTCATCCTCCCTATTTAGTTTCAATCCTAGGGCACCACATTTAAGGATTTCAGGGAGTAAACCTGTAGGCAACCTTATGTATGATGAAATGTGTTTTCAATTTCAATTTTACATATAGTGCCTGTTGTTAGACTGCATATTCTGGGTAATTTGGAATGGTTGTATGATGAGTTAGCTCAGTTCTAAAAGTGCTGGGGAAAATCGAGATGAATTGAAGTACTGCACTGTCCAGTGAAGGAGGCCAGATAGGTGACACACAGACTATGTTGAACTCTTGGATCTGGTTGTCAATTATAATTTTAACCAAATATGATGTGCAGATAAGCATACAATGAGTTTCTAAATTGTTCTAAATTTTTAAAATGGAAGGGGTGAAATTGCATGCCTGACCAGAATATCTAGAACCTTTAAATAGAACAGAAAAGGGAAAATGGCCAGATGGTGTTTGTAAGGGGAAAACACTCCATCAAAAATGGTTAGACATATTCAATTTTCCATTGTTTGAAGCATAAATTTAAACAAAAAGGGTTGAACTAAATCTAGCATTCAAAGTTTATAGGTGAACTTCCAAAAAGGAGTCAGCTTGTAATGAATGATTCATCAAGTGCACAATAGTAATGGTATAGACAACTGCAACTATTCAAATTGACACTGCAAACATGTTGAGTAAGTTTTGGAAATAAACTTCTAACTACATGATCCCTATTGATCTTAATAGCTCTGTAACAGGACTCATCAAGTTTTGGCAAGTCAACTCGGCTTGCCAGTTTGGTTAGCTGAGTTGAAACGTTTGGTCGAACCTGCCTTGTGAGAATACCATATAACAAATTATGGCTGTTTCCAAACAAACATTTTTATCAAATTTAACACAACTAGGCTATGCAACATCTAACCAAGTCAAGAATGTGTTAAAGCACGTAATACCCATTATAGTTGGATGGCCTCTTTTACTAAAATAGGGTAAAGCTAAGTTTTAAAGTGAATGATGATTTTATAGGGGGCAAACCAATTTTGGATTGGTCTACTTTTGATTGGAGATGATCCTTATCCTCAGCTGTCCAATTTTTTCTGTGTTAATATGTAAGACAAAACTTAAGCAGTTTAAAGTGAATCTTTTTGCCTTCTTTTTAGTGCATGTGTTCCCTGAAAAAACAACAGGGTAGTATCAGAGCTTTTACTGGTTCTATGAGCTTTGTGAGTGCAGAATCTACACTGGAGGAAGGGTGCAGACAACTTGTGAAGAGCATCAAGCCCAATGAGAAGCCATCGAAGAGAGAAAACGCCCTAGAAACTGAGAAAAATGCCAAATCAAGGTAAGGAAGTCACTGATGGTACTTCAGAAAGATACAGCCAAAAGCACATGCTTGTCAAATGTGGGGCCACACCGCCAAGGATAATTTCTCACATGCAATGATGAAGCAGACAATCAAAGAAAAAAAACTGTTTAAGCCATGCCTTATCGGTCCCAATATGCAAAGTTGGTGAGCCAGTACTTTAAGATGGATGAATTGCTCATAGGAGGTTAGCCTTCACTGTGGATATGTCCACTGACATCTCTATGAATGCAAGTTTAGGTGCATTCTTTGCTTTGTAGCTTGCAATATACAGATCTGTGACAAGTTTAACATGACCCTTTTGAAAAGGTAATTCTAGATTCACATTCAGATGACAAGCATGAACTAGAATAGAAAGCAAATCTATCCAAAACTAGATATATCATCATCATCGACATTGAGCTAATAGTATCATTACTGGAACAAAATCACTATGGAAGAAGAAGCTGACTCACATCATTGATGTCATCCTCTGCAATTGAATCTGTGGATTCAGTAGGCGATGCATTATCTCGTGAATCGTGAGATTGAGATTCCCCTAAGACTTTAGTCTTTGTTACAGGAACAGTAGTCTTGGAATTGCAATTTGAATTCTCCATACTCGAATCTAGTGAAGATAAGTGTGCTGTATTAGTTTGCAGAAACTTCCCTCTTGTATTATTCCTTGCACAGGAGGTGGTTCCTTCTAATGTTTCAGGAGGGAAGTTGATATTGAATCCAAATTGCAGCTTTCAATCAGAATAGAAACTGAATCTTTGCCCACTTGCTAAACAGTTGATACGTTGGGTCCAATAAAGAGAACCTGTAAATTCAAGTCATCTGAATTAGAGTCTCTCCTTGCAATTGCAATAACAGTCACACCATAGAGATGACAGCTCAGTTCAAGTCAGTGAAAAGAATAAAATTGGCAGTGGCAACAGTACCCCCATAAAGTTGATGAAATAAGTTGTTCAGACTAAGAAACAGACACCTTAACAAAGTACACTATGAGTCTGAGGTCCTGTCAGATTTTACATAAGCTAATCCTCCATCCCTGCAAAGGGAAGGGAAGAGGGAGATTTTACAGACATCCAAGTTATTTCAAGACACCACAACATAGGCATATCTGAGTGTTATTATTGTTGTCGTTATTTACGAACACACATCCAAGCCACACAAGGGAGGGAGGGAGGAAAAGGCTGAGCAAACAAGAATAATCACCCTGCAACCAATCAACCATTATGTTATTAAAGGGGCCAATACCTTTGTGGACATTCCCGCTGGTTTAAGGATCATGGTATATTGGGGTTTATATAGTGCGGCGGACCAATCCGCACAACCAATGTGTAAAGCGGGCACTACCCAGCAGTGCAAAGTATGAACCCCCCCACCAGAAATTATGTTAGCTAGCTAATGTCTATATGCAAAGTAGTGGCCATTATTTGTTGCTATCAATGTCAGATGAGTACCACCAAAAATCTACCGTCCATCTACTCTCGTAAGCATTTGCAACGGCTACCCTCACACACCACACTGGACTGGCTGCCTTTTTCTGGGCCTGGCATTATGATGGGGATGCCCAATTTAATTGAGAGAAAATTCCCAGTCCTAAAGGTTACAACCAAAACTAGAACTTGAACTAGTTTTATGAGTACAAGATTACAAGAGAGGACTCGAATTCCAATGCCAAATCCAATTAAGAATTCCCTCCCGTCCCCAATGAATAGACCTGGAGGGCGCAAGGGAGGGTAAGAAGGGCCAGAAGCAGCAGTTGACGGTTGCAGAAAATGGCCCTTGCTTTGTTTCCTTCTTTCTTGATTAATTGATGGATGACGCATTCATTAAAACCCTAATAAAAAAACTTACACCTTCAAAACCCAAAAATATTAGAGCTACCCAACTTCGCAATGCCTTTATCAGCACCAACCCTAAACACTCACCGACACCATAATCCACGCCCTTTAAAACACAGTTGATATTCATTGACATGAGCAAAACAAACATCTATTATCGAAGCATGCATTTTCAAACAACTCCGAATGTGTTTTGCAATCCATTGGAATTAGAAATAGAATTTACAGAACTTGAGAGTAGTAATGTTAGTACTCACCAGGGTCGGAAGAAGTTGTTTCATCTTCGTTCGTTCGACGCTGTAAAACGCCCAATCTTCCATGTTTTTCATCCCTTCCATTGCAACAGTAAAAGCCCCTGCCACTGCCGCTGCCGCCGTTGCAAGATATGATATAATAATAGTAATAAAGCAAGCATTGCTGCTCATCTACATCTATGCCAATGCCGTTTGAGACTAAAATTCTTCTTCCTCCTCATTTTCATTAATTGAATTCACGATTCCAAATCATTGTCCTCATGTTTGGACCCAAATTCTTAAGGCCGTGCCCCTCTCGTCCTCCTGCTGGAGGGCACAAAGGTTGCGTTTTGTGTCCGTGCAAATTGTTATTGCTCTCTCCTCCTACCACTAAAAATAATAATTTGTTACACACCGTAATTCATCCATTCCACGTACTTATCAACTCCCATCCTCCAAGGGTTTGGTGTGAATGGGGAGGGGCAAGGGAAATAAATTATGTTGGGTTGAGGCGCGAGGGCATTAATATGACCATGATCCCGCGATTGACGATCTGATTCGGTAGTACACTGTCCTCCTCCTCCTAAGGTCATGGTCACGTGCCATCAGCCCAAGGACACCTAGCCGCTCGGATGGATCACCGATGTCTTTCCAGTACAGCTGGAAATTAATATCTACTATTTTTTAAATATGTAATTTACATAAATATATACGTAATTAATATCTACTCTTTTTAAATATTTATTTATTTCCAGTACAGCTCGAAATTAATTTCTACTCTTTTTTAAATATGTAATTTATATAAATATATATAACATTAACTGCTAAGACAATATACAACTCTCTTTTATATCGAACGTTTCGTGTTCATTACTTAAACAAAAGTTCAAACCGATGTGATCTTTGTCTTTTTCAAAATAATTCAGTTAACCGTAATTACCAAATCAAAAGTCGTGTATTAAGTAAATAAATAAAATTAATTGCCTTGGCAGTTGAAAAAGCGTATCATCAGTGCAAATATCTATGCACTCGTGTGCCTTTCAAAGCATCAATTACAAAGGATGGAGTGAAGGGTGGCTAATATCTAAATATGTAATATTCAATGTTGTGTAGTAGGGTGGATATTGTTCACGTAGAGTTAAAAGTGGGAGAAAAACATAACGAAAGTTCCAACAATCTGATGTGTTGAAATTCAAATTGCTACTCATTACAGTGTAACCATTAAACTTTTTGTCCTTTTATAACTATTGTTTCTTTCAAATTGCTACTCATTACAGTGTAACCATTAAACTTTTTGTCCTTTTATAACTATTGTTTCTTCACATAGGTATCACTAGGATATCTTCATGAGAATCCAGTTTGTTTTCATGGAATTGTGAAATTTAGTTTTGAGATCACAAATACACAGAGCTTTAGGATTTTGATATATGTGTAATTTAATATGCTTGGGGATTAGGAAACACAATTCACAATGAGACAAAAGCAATATCACTCTATTAAGACTTAGTTACTTTAAAGGCTTACTTGTTTTAAAGGCGAATGGAGTACATCAAGAATGGAGTACATCAAGTGATGGTGGTTGAGGATTCAACAGTGATTTTAAGATCATTTTTCCATCAAATCCCTCCTTGAAACTTTAAACTCTCCATACTCACCCAAATGATCATTACTTTGACTAAAGATTTTGAGAAGGTAGTCTTCTTCCAAATTTTGTGAAGGCAAAATGGGAGGTTGATGCACAAGCCAACCTCGAAGCTAAGTTGAATGGAGGTTTATATGAAATAAACGTGGGGGCTATATATTTCTTGCCCCTCCCTCGAATTAGCAACACATTTGAGCGTTATGACATATTGCAACACATGTGTCATCGTGCACTTGAGAATGGGTAGTGAGTTGAGGCTCCTATATTTCTCACTCCAACTCATACCTCTCCCTCCAACATGCATGATTAAGTTCAATACAATTGTTGATTTATGGTATCCACGTGGGTTTAATGGGAATGTCTTTGTTGTTTGTGTCAATGTTATTATTGCTACCTCTACCCTTGGTGATAACAACGAGTGAGCATTGGAAGCAAGTTGGGATGCTTTAGTCGAGGAAGACCTTGCCTAGGCTTTGTGTAAATATATAACCCCAATGGCACACTATCATTGTAGAAACAAATGTTGTGTTTTGTGTGAGATAAAGGAGATTCAGAGGGAGGTTAAAAAATGTGAGTGTGAGGTTTCTAAAGCACAATGCAATGTAATGAACTCCACCATCTACTAGAATTGTTGGTAGGAAGAATTGGATAAGAAGCTTAAGGTAGAGAATAGGGTGAAGGACTTGTTTGCATCAAAAATCGCAACACATCTTCTCAAACCCAAGGAAATGGAGAAAAGGAGATTAGTGCAATCACGCAATTCATTGCCAGGAATACCTAGAACTATCATCTCAAATGGGTTCATTGTAATCTCTAGTTGGAAGGATTTCAACCCACCTTAACCACCCCTACGATATTGTCATGTCTCCTCCCCCACTAAACTATGTCTAATTTGACCAAAACTTTTTCTAATATAAAATATATCATTTATTGTAAAAATAAAAATCTTACAAATTGATGTGCACCAAGGAAGGTGAACTTATAATCAAGGTATTTGCAACTTCATGTTGTGTGCATATAGTTTTTGGTTTGAACAGTGTTAAAAAGGTGTGGACTGGTGTGTTTATTGTTATTTTCTCTGCAATATGTAATAATCTTTTATGCCTCGCAGTTTTTTGTCCCCGTGATAATAATAATAGCAATAATCTATTTTTAAGGTCACGACCAAGCCAGACACCAAATTGGTGTATGAGACTCCCTTGTTTGTGGGACAAGGGACCCCCTCCACGCAACAATTTGACTGCTAAAGTCTACAGAGGTATACATACCCTATGCCCTTTGTATTTGAACGTATGACCTCTAAGAAAAAAACACTTGTTC
Organism: Picea engelmannii; assembly: GCA_009831015.1. Classification (NCBI taxonomy): domain Eukaryota; kingdom Viridiplantae; phylum Streptophyta; class Pinopsida; order Pinales; family Pinaceae; genus Picea; species Picea engelmannii. Next base: position 31,089 of record ML788179.1, on the reverse strand, counting down.
TTAACCATTAGACCCACTCAAGATGTATGATAATAATGTTTATTATTATCTAAGATTAACATAATCTATAAATAATAAATTAAATCAAATTAAATATTAAAAAAAACATAACATTTATATATCTAAATATAACATAATAATAAAAAAGAAAAATATCATTATAATTTTTATACTAAAAATTAATAAGGTATGATGTAAAAAAAAATACTATATCTTACATTATTAAAGTATAAAAATTAATAAGGTATGATGTTAAAAAAAATACTATATCTTACATTATTAAAAATAATGTTAATGATTGTATTTATCCTTTCTTAAGATTAACAAATTTTATAAAACAAATTAAAAAAACATTTATATATTTAAATATAAAAATATTATAAAATTAATAAATTATGACAAAATAAAACATATAAAGTATTAACTCAAAACTCACTATTCTAACTGAATTTTAATATATTATCCAAACTAAAAACTATATACACACAAATATGGTAAAGGCCCCGAGACCCCATACACGATCACACTTACGATACACTTAGAAGAAGTTTGCATGCATTTGGACAAAACGGAATCCAATATGTCAAAATCTCACCTACATAGAATGCAATTCGACAAAAAGGAATCCAATATATCAAAGTAACTTTAAATTTGCATCGCAGATTCTTGGTTCACATTTAATTTAATTAATAGGGCATCTCTAGCAAATACTACCTAATAAAACTTATTACTCTCAAAACCATTAACCTCTAATCAAAATAGCGTTATTAATAAAATTGTTATAAGTGAAAATGAAACATGAGTAGAATGAGTGAAAATGAATCATGAATATTTTTGAAATTATTTTTTTAAACATTAGGTAAAACTATAATTTCAACCTTCTAATGATAATAGAGAGAGAAAGGAAGAGGAGATTTTATTGTTATAAAAGTTATTTTAACATATTATAAGATAAGTGTATTCAATTGTTGTTTTATATTATATGCATCAACTCAACACTCTCCACATAAGAGTAGAGGAAAGTTGAGCAAACAAACATACTCACCTCACAACCAATCATCTATTATGTTAGTAGGAAACACCACTCCCTTGCACTTGCCCCCATAAAACATGTAATACCCTTGTTTGACCTTTTGAATGTTTTAGGTCGAAATATGTATAAATTGCAAATAAGCATTTATAATGATGAGAGTCAAGTCATATGAGCTTAAATAAATGATCCCACGTGTAAATGATGTAACTATTGTTTGTATGGTTCCTAGTGCCAAGCTCAAGGCCAAGGCCCAAGTAATGAATGGCTATGCATGTAATTGGAACAAATATATTTTGCATTTATCATGTGGTAGACCTTCCGTGGTATGCCAAGATATGTAAATATTTTTGTTGAAAATTACTACGGAGGTGCAAGATGGTTGCAAAGAGCACGAGAGGTGTTATGAGTCCACTAGAGGGGAAGACAAAGGAGCCCAAGGAAAAGTAATCATATGTTTCCTAGGGACTCTTGTATTTTCATCATGTGCTTTTTTAAATCTCATCCACCAGCATTGACTTGGAAGCCAACATTAAATGCATGTGGTGCTTGGTGAGGAAGTCTACTTCACATAGTTATGGAGACATGGGGTTGGGTACAATCATCATAGGGAAGTGTAAGAGTCCTCCATCCTTGTGGAATTACGTTCCTATGCCCTCACAAAAAAAAATCCTCTCCTCCATTATCATGGGAACCATTTGCCATTCATACTCCCACTTTTCTCATGTTCAAGCACCATTGAAGTTTTGAATGCTACAATCCACATGTTTTAGATCGATACACAAACTTGAAAATGACTAGAATTAGATATGCGAGAGTGATTGGTGAACCTAGGAAGGGGGATGGATGATTGTAGAGGTTAGGTTGTTTAAGAAACCTACATTTCCCATGTTAATTATTATGGGTGCCTAAGAACCGAGGTATTGCTATGTCAAGTTATTCCCAAAAGGTAGACAATGGGATAGGTTCCTCCTACCTACACTAAAGAACATTGGAAGGGAAGAATACTCCTAATGGAATGTTGACCGTAGAGGGGAAATATTTTCATTGTGTTGCATGGGCAAAGGATGAGAATGTCATAACTATTTGATTGGTGGATTAAGTACGTGGAGTGCTCGGTTGTGAGTAGATTGACCTAGCACAAGAGTAATTGGGTTAGGTGGGGTGACCTATGAGTCCGCAACTAGTTTATTTCACCCTAGTGGCCTCATAATAGAGTTATCAAGTGGCATCTATATTGGATGCCTACAACTGGGTGGAAAATTGCTAGTACACAATTAGTTTCTTGGACTATCCTAGTTAAAATATAAGTGTTCCATCCTCTTTCTGTAATCTTTGTTTATAATTTTGTAATTCAATATATTCCCTATATATGAATGAAATGGATATGGAATCCATGATTTTGACGAGTTTATACACGCTTATTTACATTGCATTAGTTAGTTGCATTAATGTATGAAATTGAATGGTGTTGGATTTTAAATGGCTTCAAATTTATATCAAGATTTTCAAATATGAGTCATGCCCTTGCTCTATAGGTTAGATAATCCATGAAAGGGGACATTAAAAAATACACCATTGCAAATATTGTATCATCCCACCATGAAAATACTCTATATAATCATATTGATAGTGGAGTTATGTGCTCCCTTTTGAAGATGTAAATAATTGTGTGCCCGAGGCAAAAAGTTGGTTGCTTGATGTGTGAGGAAGAATGGGATCAAAGTTAGATAGAACCAAATTAAATTATGTGAATTTTACAAAGCCCTAATTCACAATCAAGTAAGTGAAGTGTAGCTTTAGTTGTGGCTCAAGGGTTAAAAATTGGGTGTCATAATCGCTAACTCTAAGATATTCAACTTCCTTAGCGAAACAAACCTAAGCAAGTGAAGAAAAGAGATAACACATCGAAAGCATGAATAAAGTGCGGTGGTTATGAACAATGGCCGCAATAACTCTTAACAACATAGTTGTGTGATATTTATGTAATATACATATTGTTATCACGCAATTTGTACTTGCCCAAAGCCCAAGGCAAGTGAAACAAGATTGGTGTAACAAGGAGGTGACCTATCACTGTCACCTTAATAGGAAACCCCTTTTCTATTTAGGAGTAGGGTAAGACTACCCCAAGGGAGACGTCCCTAGCGACCTAAAGGGCTGGTGAAACTAAAGCAAGGATGCAAAGATAACCCCTCTCTCATTGGTCACTCAAGTCAAAAGGTCTTGTTAAGTTTATGTCTTAAGAGATGAAGCAAAATGTAATGGGTGAAGTGTACCAGCCCGAAACAAGACAACAAACAAACTTATGGTAGTTTTAAGTACAAAATGATATTAGTGTTTCAATAAGACAATAAACCAATTAAATATATGCTAACTGATATAAAATTGCAGCAAAATGAAAGTTTACAACAACAAAAGGTATTTGTAACAGCTGCAAGAAATATGACTCAAAATTGCTTGAAAAGACAATGAAAAGATGGTATTTACTAGGCATAATGATAATCAAATGTCGCAAGCAATTTTAGTAGTGTTTAGCTAACATTCAATGTAGATGATGCATAAAATTTATTGCTTTAAGATGATTGTAGCAGTGATTTATAATAGCAGCAAGTAAATTAGTTGTCTAGGCTAGGTTAGTGTTAGATTTAACTAGCAATAGCTTAAGAATAGTGTTTGAGTGTTTGATCAACCTTCCAACAAAAGAGAGACAAGAGACTAGTGCCTTTAAGGTTTACGGAGTCAATTATATAAACACATTAACTTGGAAAGATAAGAATGATTATACTTGTCTAGAAGATAACAAGGTGGAAGTTTGAGAAGTAATACCTTAAGTTCTCAAGCACCAAGCCTCAAAGAGAAGGTTCAACTAGGGTGTAGGCACTTCTAGGCCCTAGCGATTTCTCCTATCCTTAGACTCTTGAAAAATATTTAATGCAATAAAAACTAGACAAAGCTTCTAAAGTGCTAGCACTTTAGGGCTTTAGAAGTTTGTCTAGACAAGATCTTCTTAAGTAAAACTAGTGAAATAAAGAGCAAGAAAGAAGCACCTTATGTTTCTTACTCCTAGGGTTTCAAGCAAGCAATTTCATAATCTTACATATGAACAAGTAAACATACCATAGACATTTATAATGAAATGAAAATCGCAGATTTACTTACTTCACCAAGAATAATCAAGCACAAAAACCCTAGATTTGCCAAAATTTCACCAAGAAATAATCCAAAACAGCTTCCAAGCAAGTGTGCCTTGGTAATTTCAGCCAATAACCCCTTTAGGGCAGAAATTTCAGTCCTCCCTCTTGTTAGAGGTGAGTTATGATCTAAAAATGAGAGTACTTTCTGTTTATTTATACAAAAATTTGACCTTTAATAAATTTTCAGGTCAAAATAAGGACGACCTAGACATTTTACAACAAAATTCAAATTTGACATAATTAAAATTAATTTGCATCTAAAGACACCTCCAAGGGTGACGTCATTCCCTTCTAGAGTGACGTTTAGGCCCATAGGTGGAACATTGAGCCTAAAATGTAGGGTGCTTGGCCTCTAGAGGCCTTAGATGATGCCCACATGTGCCACCAGGCTCATAACTGCCTCCAAAATGAAAACCCTAGCTATGGATGACATCCAGGGTCATGATGGTGACATCCAGGGCCTTTAAGGGCCAACGTCCATGTGGAAGGGTAAGATCCACCTAGGTATAGGTTTGTTAGGGTGCCTCCAAAGGCAACGTCCTTCTTTTTTCTGGTGCAAATCTTCAGYTTCTTCTTACCACTGGCTGGGATTGCAACATCCATTTATGGGATTTAAACCCTCATGAAGGCCCGAGCTAATCATTCCCTCATGTGTACTTGTCCACCGGGAAAGGTCCTACAACGACAAAAAGTATGCCCTCCAGGGGTTCAYGAGTCACAGGGATCATCGCATGTAAATTACATCCAATAATTAAATTACCCAAACATGTGCATCAAACCCCCCCTTAATCGAGACAAATGCTCAAAGACATTATGCAATTTGACAAGTTAGGTTTGGAGAAGCTCTCAAGGTGTCCTATTGGGTTAATCTCCCTTAAGTTTTAGGTCTTTCCTAGGTGGGATTTAATCCAAGTCATGTAAGTGTATGAGGTGGCATGGGGTGCATGTAACAATAGGGAAATGTAAAGCCTTACCTATGGGTGCCTTTGTAGAGGGAAAGTCGCACCTTGTCATGAATGTGATTGTTTCCTATCCCATTCATTACCTTTTATTCTTAGCTTTCTTTCTTTCGATCCTTTGCTTTCAAGGGAAAATTTGAAGGCCATTGTCCTGGCTTGATGACCAAAGGTGACAGTGTTATCCACAAACACTTCAAGAAAATGAGAAGGTTGGCTCGTGACGAGAAGCCCTTTCTCTTGGATATGCCACCAAGAGCCATTACCCTGGTTTGATGGCCAGATAGGTGGTAGTGTCATACCGCTACATGCTCATGGTCATAATAGGCTGGCTCGTGATGAGACCTCCTAACCATCAACTAGTACCCATAGTGTTTATGTATCTTATCGGTCCCCTTTTCTTACTGAGAAGTCTTTCACTGTTTTCTCAGGGATCCCTGGGCGAAGCATCTCAAAGGTTTCAACATTGGCTTTTAACCCTTGCCAGTTACTTTTACCCTCTAGGCCTTTATCCCCTTCTTCCCACAAGGCAAGGTACAACCCTTCCTAGCGTAGCCAATCCCAATGCCCAAACAAGGATAGGGGAGACGAAAAGAATAAAGATGGAAAGTGGTAAGTATGGAGGGACGAACGATGACTTTTCACAGATCCACCCAGTGGCAACCCATCCTAAAAGGAAATCAACTTACTATGGCACCATGTCACCCCTCCAGTTATGAACAAGGCAAAGAGCATAATTTCCAAGCAAACGTCATGAAACGAAGAAGGATTCAATACAACATATTCAAGTGCTTCAAAAATCAGAGTGATACATACAATGATACCCGGACTCATTACCTCATGGAGCAAGACCAACCGCTACTTCAGGACCAAGCTGGTGGGACGGATACTGTTGATAGTGATAAATGGACTGCACTGAAAAAAAGAGGGGCCCTTCGGAGCCATGCTCGAGTCATCTTCCTCTCGGTACTCCATGTCTAGGACCTATGGGCCTCAAGGCATGATCTCCTTAGTTATCCCTAGGGTAGGGGATAACATCTGGTTCCAACTCAAGGACATGTGCTCACTGTAGAGTGCATGAGAACCTCAACATCTCTGGTATGACCTATGCCTGCTGAATCCTTAGGGTGGTGATATCACCTCTTCTTCATATATGATATAATAAAGAGATAAAGAACATCTCTAGTCTAGCATATGACCATGAGCATACATATATACAAGTGAGAGAAAAATAATATGCAAATGCAACTACAACTATACTAATATGAAATGCAATGGTATGTACAATGGATGCAAATGCCTACCTACTCCTACTTACCTGCTAGTTGAATGTTAGGTGTAGTCATATAACCAGTGAAACCATTATAGTAATGCCTCATAATACATGCCTCTGTGCTTCATCATAAACCAAAACAATGACAAGTTAAGCACAAAAATAACATGAGTTAGGGAATGTATCACATCATATGAAATCCTGAAGTCTAGCTCATGGAGGCGGGAGGGAGGGACAAAATTATGCGAAGTTACACTTCTATGAAAGTACTCAATCCATCTCAAAAAACGATCGTGAAAAATCAAAGGCTCAAAATACTGACTCAAAGAGTTTAAAGGTTGGCTACCTTGGACATCATCACATTCTGAGGTCTGGGAAGGGACTAGAAAGAACCTAGAGGGTGACCAACAACTTCTCAGGCGAAGGTTGGAACATTGAGATAACAAATTTCTTCTTAAGGCATTCAACCTAACCTTGAATTTTAAAAGAAGGCTTTGCCCTCGAGAAAACTTAAGACAAGGGACATGTTTCCCAACTGCACCCTTAGTGACATAGCGAGGTAAAGTAATCGAAGGAGGCTGGAAAACCTCATCACAAGTACCCTGCTTCAGTCAAGCAATGTCCTCACCCTTATCAAAATTTGAGCACAATGGTGGTTGATAATCTTCTTCATGGAATAAATCCAAGTGCTTAAAGGAATACTCATCAAAATCCTCAAGGTATGACCGAAAATCATCAGGAGAACATAGAACTAGGTCACCCTTGGGTGATTGGAAAACATCTGCAACTACATCATCTCCTTGTTGCCAAATGACAAAATTAGTAGTAGCCTTGTATGATAGTTGTAAAGGCAACATTTGGAAATGACCCTTAATGTCATAAATGGAATCCCCATCATACCCAATCACATCCCATTTACATTTCCCAACGTGTATGAACTCATCAATATTATCAACCATGCCATTACCTTTGTCATAACACGAAGGGCTTAAAACATCTAAGGGATCCTCTAACCGTTCTTCACTTTCCAAATCACAAAATAAAACATCTTCAAAATCTTGGAAAGGGAAATAACTTATCGTATTCACTTCTTGTTGTGCAGAAGCGTCGAAGACTTGGATGACTTCATCAAATGAAATGGAAAGCATCAGTTCTTCATCCTCATGACTTGCACCTACATCTTTAGCTTCATAATACAAAGGGTCTAACTTGTCCAAGCATTCCCTTTCTTCTTCACCTTTTGAATCATAGAATAAGGTATCATCAAAAACCTGAAAAGGAAAATGACTAACCTCATCCTCTTCTCTTTGTGCAAGAGGAATAGGATCTCGGATGGCTTCATCAGAGGGAGGAGCACGCATTAATACTTCTTCGTCATCTTTGATATATTCAGGCTCTCGCTCTTCAACCAGGTCTTCATTATCCTCGGTAGAAGCATGAGGAAATTCTTGCTCTTCCTCATGGGATTGGAAACCTTCATTAGGATCCCTCTCTTCAACCTCTTGTTAGTCAATGACTTGTTCCCTTCTTTCCTGGAATTTACTAACAAAGATCTCAAGGAAAACTAATCTCTCCAGACTAAGAGTATCTGGGGTATCTTTGGGGTCATCAACTTTGACTTTTAGAGTAAAGAGGTGTTCTCCCTTGAACAAGGAAATATTTGCCTCGATTTGTATAGCCATGTGATAAGATTCTTGGATTCTTCTTGGCCCTTTTTTACTGAGGAGAAACCCTAATTGCACTAAGAGTGCATTGGTATAGAGGTAAACGAGGTGCTTGTCTTCAGGACATTGGCTTCTAGGAATTTGTTGTAGCAAATTCTCAAACCTGGTATGGAATTCTTTGACAGTCTCATTCTTAGTTTGTTTCATGTACTCGGGTCTTTTTATTAGCATGTGGATATCTTCTAATTTAATACCCCATTTCTTGAGAAAATTTTCTTATAATTGGTCCATAGATGTGATGATGGCATCGGGGAGATCATCATACCATTTCCTAGCATTGCCATGAAGAGTGGCAAAGAAAAGTTTCATTGCCAAATCTTCAACATCATCACTGATAGGGTGGAGTTGAAAGAAAGCCCAAAAAATGCCCATGTGATCTTCAACCCTAATCCCATCATTACCGATGAATCTAGGGAGCCAATTTTCATACCTCGGAGGCATTTGTTGAGGGTAACCCGAAAGTTCATTCATAGCCAATGGTTTAAAATTTCACGGGTCCCATTGACAAGTCATGGTTTGCCTCATCATCAGTGGAGTCACCAAATAATCCTTCTAGGGATTATCAAAGGGAAAAGAGGGAAATACGCTCAATGGAGTTGCCAGGTAAGCTTTGAAAAGTGAAAGGATTTGAGAAAAAGGCTTACCAAAAAAAATTCGTTCGAGGAAAGTTGACTCAATGTTCCCCGGCAACGACGCCAAAAATGTTATCGCGCAATTTGTACTTGTCCAAATCCCAAGGCAAGTGAAACAAGATTGGCGTAACAAGGGGGTGACCTATCACTGCCACCTTGATAGAAAACCTCTTTCTATTTAGGAGTAGGGTAAGACTACCCCAAGGGAGACGCCCCTAGTGACCTAAAGGGCCGGTGAAACTAAAGCAAGGATGCAAAGATAACCCCCCTCTCACTAGTCACTCAAGTCAAAAGATCTTGTTGAGTTTATGTCTTAAGAGATGAAGCAAAATGTAATGGGTGAAGTGTACCTGCCTGGAACAAGACAACAAACAAAATTATGGCAGTTTTAAGTACAAAAAGATATTAGTGCTTCAATGAGACAATAAACCAATGAAATATATGCTAGCTAATATAAAATTGCAGTAAAATGAAAATTTACAACAACAAAAGGTATTTTGTAACAACTGCAAGAAACATGCCTAAAAATGTCTTGAAAAGACAATGAAAAGATGGCATTTACTAGGCAGAATGATAATCAAATGTCACAAGCAATTTTAGAAGTGTTTAGCTAGCATTCAATGTAGATGATGCAGAATATTTGTTGCTTTAAGATGGTTGTAGCAGTGATTTATAACAATATCATGTAAATTAGTTGTCTAGGCTAGGTTAGTGTTAGATTTAGTTAGTAATAGCTTAAGAGAATAATGTTTGTATTGAAATATTGTAACTGCAAAGAGTATTCTATTTATTATTGAGTTATTATTCATTAGATCAATCCCCTTTTGTGGATTGATCCTATCGGGCATTGTAATTGACCAAATCCCCTTTTTTGGATTGGTCAAACCCTAAATATAATATGCAAATTGAGAAGTCGTCCCCCAGGCTAATTAAAGTGGTTTTAACCACTAATAAGACAAGTCGGCCTTGCCCAATGAAGCAACACCTTTCCAGCACATGTCAGCTTGTATAAATAAAGGAAACCAACACCTCATCAACTCACTCACTCATTCGCTCATCTAGTGCGCAAGTTTGGTAGTTGCAGTTGGAAGAAGAGGGAAGAGAGAGACACATTGCTCAGTGTTGGGTATTCTCTAGTGTTTTGGTTTATTGTCTTGGCATTGTATTGGTTATCTATATTAAGGATGTTTTGTTGGGTTTTCTCCCCCATGAGGGTTTCCCAGGATAAATAATGTGTATCTTGTGATTGTGTTTCTCTCAGTGATCCTACTTATGCTATGGTTATCTAGTAGATTGAAAAGAAACCTAATAATAGCTTAAACCTTAACATGGTATCAGAGCTAACATGAAGAGAGCATCTTTCACTGGATAAAGAAAAACGTCATTGTTGTCGTACAAGAAAATTAGGGTTTTTTGTTGAAGGGGAATATCAACCTAAAAACCATCTAGAAAAGTGCACCCTAGCCTAGTGAACTGTTTGGCACCTTGAGCGCACCTTTTCAATGGTCATATACTCTGGAAAGTCAAACCCTAGTTTTGAATAGTACCAGAAAACCAGGAAACCAGAACCAGTACCAGAAGTGTCAATCCAGAATTCCGTTGGTCTAGTTTGAAGGGGGGAAATTTGCATTTTCTGAAATCTAACTACACCAGTCTACTCGCCTCAGCCAAGAGCACCTCCTGGTAAGTTCAAAATTAAATTATGAACATTTTCAATTTTTGGTCATTTTCCTAGCTCCAGGTAAAGATGTGTGCAAGCACTAAGCTTGTTGACAAGCTAGAAGGTGTGGAAAAAATTTGTGCCTGGAAGTATAGGATTGCACTCATTCTTGAAGAGAATGAACTAGCAAGATTCATTAAAGAAGATGTACCAAAACCTACCGATGTTGCAGCTAAAGCAAAACACCAAAAGGACACAGTTAAGGTCAAAAGAATCATTGCAGATTCTATTAAAGATCACTTGATTCCTCAAGTGGCTTCAAAGAAGACTCCAAAAGAAATTTTTGATGCCCTAAGTAGGATGTATAAAGGAAAGAACATCAATCGAAAGATGAATCTAACAACTCAACTCAAAAGTACAAGGATGCAAAAATGAGAAACAGTTCAAGAGTATTTCTATAGAATATCACAATTCATGGAAGAACTAGAAGCAATTGGTGATACTCTAGATGAAGACGAACTCATAATGGTAACCCTTGATGGTTTCACAGGACCTTGGGATGCATTCATCCAAACTATTTGTGCCAGAAAGGAGAAACTACACTTTGACAGTCTTTGGGAAGAATGTGTTCGAGAAGAAGCAAGAGTAGCTAACAGAGAAGCAATACTATCAAGAGATGCAGATCAAGCCCTATCTGCTCATACTAAAGGAGGAAGGAAGAGGTCTTATTTCTAGAAAGAAACTCATCAACGCAAGGAGTCTCACCCCCCAAACAAATTCATACATAAAGAATCTCACCCTCCAAGGAGATTCCATAAGTTTCAGAAAGGTCAAAGAAGAGAAAAAGATTTCTCATCCTACCAATGTTACCATTGTGACAATATGGGACATATTGCTAAGAATATTCCAGCTCGAAGAGAAGAATACAATAAGAGAAATAAGAGGACCATGCCCACACAATTGAAGATGAAGAGCCACCCACAAAGATGATAAAAGAGCAGATTGAAGACTATGTATTTATCTCTAACCTCTCAAGATTAGTGTCACTTGGTGAGGACACTTGGCTCATAGATAGTGCTTCTTCCAAGCACATGACAGGTCAAAGAGACATTCTCTCTTGTCTTACATAAAATAACTTTCCCTGGAAAGTTACACTTGGAGACGATTATCAGTACCCTATGAAAGGAGTCGGAGAATCAAATTAAAAACTTGATTCAAGAACCCCAATGAAGATGAAGGATGTACTATATGTACCAGGTTTGACAAAGAACTTACTTTATATCTTAGATTTAGATAAAAAAGGCTTCAAAGTAGCTTTCATAGATGGAGAAGTTTTTATGTGGCGCAAAGGAAAAACCATGGAAGAAGCAATTATTATTGGAAAATAAGAAGGTCGCTTGTATAAGCTAAAAGGTCACTCAGAAGAAGCCTTAACTCATTCCATTGAGAATCCCTGTGAAATTTGGCATAGAATACTAGCTTACATTAACTACAAGGAATTACCATATGTAAGAAGGGTAGTCACAAGTCTACCAGAATTCAAGGTTGACCATGAAGGTGTGTGCAACGAATGTGCACAAGGAAAGAACATCCAGAACCCTTTCCCGAAGAGAGATAATAAAACAAAAGAGTCTTATAACTCATTCACTCAGATGTATGTGGCCCAATGCCATCAACCTCCATCAGTGGGTATGTATACTATGTATCACTTATTGATGACTATTATCGCAAAACCTAGGTTTAATTTTTGAAATCAAAAGATGAAGTGTTTGGTAAATTCAAGGAATTCAAAGCCTTGATAGAGAATCTCTTTCAAAGAAATATCAAGATACTCAGGTCAGATAATGGAGGAGAATACACCTCAAAAGAGTTCGTAAACTTTTGTAAAGATGTCGGGATCAAGAGGGAGCTCACCACTCCCTACAATCCTCAACAAAATGGTGTAGCAGAAAGAAAGAACATAACTATAATGGAAGCAATGAGGACTTTGATCCATGATCGAAATCTTCCAATGCACTTATGGGCAGAAGCAACAAGAACAACGATGTATGTACAAAAGATATTGTCCCATAGTGTACTTGGGTTCAAGACCCCTAGAGAGACGTTCTCTGGAAAGAAGCCAAAAGCAAGCCATCTCAAAATATTTCGTTGTCCTGTATTTGTACACATTCTGAAAGAGAAGAGAACCAAGCTAGACCCTTCAGGAAAGAAGGGAATATTTGTTGGATGTTGTGAGGTCTCCAAGGCTTTCAAAATATGCATACCAGGTTTCCATCATATTGAGATCAATAACCTTTTATGAATATGCAACACTCATGAAATCAAGAAGATGTTGGCTTGAAGAAGTATAAGAAGAAGGACCCGTGGCACCCAAAGTTGTAGAACCAGTGAGGGAAGACATAACTTTCCCTAATGAGGAGATTCTAGAAGACCATGACATAATAGAATCTCAAGAACCTCCCTAGATGAAGATCTCCCACAAGAGAAAGCTAGCTTGGGAAAGGGAACTTATTCAAGATGGAGAGAAGTATGGTGCCCCCGAAGGAACCATGAGACAAGTCAAGAAACCCAAACCATTCTCTAGTTATATGGCTTTTATGTGTGATCTCTTAGAGAAGGAGCCTACTTTCTTTGAAAAATCCATTCGGAAGAAAGAATGGGCAGGTGCCATGACAAAAGAATACCAATCCACTATAAAGAATGACGTATGGGAAATAACTCCCATACCAAATAGCAAGGATGTGGTATCTTCCAAATGGCTATACAAGACAAAACATGTTGTTGATGGAAGTATTGAGAAATATAAAGCAAGGTTTGTTGCTCGTGGATTTTCTCAAAAGGAAGGCATTGACTATGAAGAGATGTTTGCTCGTGTAGGTAGATACACTTCAATCAGAACCATCATAGCCCTTACAGATAAGATGAAATGGAAGTTACACCAGATGGACGTGAAAACAACTTTCTTAAATGGTGTCATAGAAGAGAAAGTGTATATAGAACAACCTCAAGGGTTTGAAGTTGAAGACATAAAGACTCGTGTATGTAGATTGAAGAAGGCTCTGTACGGATTGAAACAATCTCCTAGAGCTTGGTATCAAAGAATTGACAATTGCCCGACGAGCTTGGGATTTACCAAGAGTAAAGCAGATTCTAACATTTACTTCAAGGTTATGAATGATGAGCATGTTATATTGATGTTGTATATCGACGACTTATTTCTAACTAGAGAAGAAAATCTCGTCACTGAGTGTAAGAAGAAGCTCGCTGCAGAATTTGAAATGAAATACCTTGGCCTAATGCATTATTTTTTAGGTCTTGAGGTTTGGCAGAGCCCAGAGAAGATCTTCCTTAACCAAGGGAAGTATGCAGTTGAAATACTGAAGAGTTTTGATATGTTGGAGTGCAAATCCATGAATACACCCATGGAAACAAAGTTGAATCTCATGGTTGACACTTCGTCAGAATTGATTGATGCTATGTTGTATAGAAATATCATTGGACCGTTGATGTATCTAACGAACACCAGGCCAGATATATGTTTTGCTGTGCACACCTTGAGTCAATTTCTGGTAGAGCCTAGACATGTTCACCTGGTTGCTGCAAAACATGTGATGAGGTACCTGTTGATATTATGGTAGCTGTGGGAGGTATTTACCTCCACGTGCAAACCTAATGAGAATAGAATATTCCGGGAAGCAAGAATAAACCCTAATGAGTTGGCTAATAACCCTAGAAGACAAGTTAACTCAAGAGGATAATTTGTATTAGGTTATTAGCCTACAAGAGAAGAAGTCGGCTAGAAGAAATATTATATACTAAGTAAATAGACACCCAGAATGAGAAGTTGGCCCAGGCAGTTAGCCAGAATTAGTATAAATACAGGAGGCCAGTCTTCATTCTGGCAGGCATTCTCATAATTTCAGAGCAACACTTGTGCGCACTGCAGTTGCCCAGTTTGTGTGCAAGTTTGGAGGAGAGTTGTTGTTGCAGTTGTTGCAGCTAGCAGATTTTGATTTTGGCTTGGATTATCTCTTGGTTATGGTTTGGACTATCTGATTGGCTCTTGCTTGGTGCGTTATCCTTGGAGAAAGGTGCGTTACCCGTTGTTTGGCTATCTAGCCTAGGGTTTTCTTTCAGAATGATTCTCTGTCAAGGTTAAGGTACTCGGAGGGTGGCTTCGGCCTATGGTTGGGTGACAATAGTGATATTGTCGATGGTAAAACGAGCACATCCATTATATTCTAACAGGTTATGGGCCCACGCCTCCTTCATTCAGTCTAACCGCTGGAAGGAAGCATAGCCATAAGGATATTAAGCTCATTGAAGAACTGTCGCTAGGGTTTCTAGCAGGAGCAGTCACCAAAGCACTGTTGCTAGGGTTACTAGCAGGTGTAGTTGCAGAAACCCTAATCCTCTCGTTGAGGCACCTTAAGTGAAGGGATCGACCTAATTTCTGGATAGACTAGTGTGCCCTAGCCTAACACATCTCCTGGTACTCTCATCAAGCCAAGACGTCGAGTTTGAGTTTTTGGTCAAATCTAGGGTTGACCAAGTCAAAGAAGCCATGACCTACTCCATGAAGTCAGAAAACAAGTTAGATGGAGATTCTAAATTTAGAGCGTGGAAGACAAGGATTGACCTCATCCTTGCCAAGAATAAAGTGTTGGATATCATGAAAGGAAAGATCACGGAACCAAAGTTTGAAGAAGGAAAAGAGAAGGACCGCAGAACGTTGTACTTATGGAGAAGTTCAAAGATGGTGACTTGCCATGAATATCATAGTGGACTCTATAAAATACCACTTGATACCCTACATCTCCCATCTTGACTCATCAAAGAAGATGTATGATTCCCTAACAAACCTCTTCTCAGTTAGAAACATTGGACAAGTAATGAGTCTGACGAATGAGCTCTGTGACATGAAGATGAATGATGATGACAACATAACATGATACTTTGTGAGGATCTCTCAGTTAAGAGATAAACTACAAGCTATTGAAGAGACCATTTCAGAGAAGGAATTGGTAAACATAGTACTCAATGGTCTTCC
Organism: Picea engelmannii; assembly: GCA_009831015.1. Lineage (NCBI taxonomy): Eukaryota > Viridiplantae > Streptophyta > Pinopsida > Pinales > Pinaceae > Picea > Picea engelmannii. The sequence continues at coordinate 15,567 of ML788179.1, read as the reverse complement.
CAAGACATGGGATGCATTTGCCGCAAGCATGAACACAAGGAAGGAGTATCCTACATTTGAAGAACTTTGGACTTATTGTGTGCAAGAAGAATCAAGGATTAGTGCAAAAGAAAAACCCCAAAAGAAATACGATGATCAAGCCTTCATAGGAAGATTCAAGAATTTCAGGAACAAGAGGAAGTTCGGCTCAAGGAAGAAGCCAAATCAAGAGAAAGATATGTCATAAATACAATGCTTCAACTGTCGAAAATATGGTCACTACAAGAATCACTGTCCCAAGCTAAAGAAAAGGAAGGAGACTCCCGAAGCATCAGTTGTTGAAGAAAAGGAACCTTCAAAGAAGACTAAGCAAGATGATACAAACTTCTTCCTCTAAAGACAAGGTAACAATACTCTTCTTAGTTCTTGTACATATCTTGTTTGAATAGTCTCTACACATCTCTTAGAAGATAATATGTTCCAAGAAGAACTATACCTATGGAAGAACAACAAGATAAGGATTGCTATCATTATACAAGTCAGATAATACACATGAAAGGATGAAATACATCAAATAAATCATGTGGAAGCTATTACAAGATAAGCCGAAATCAGAATAAATCTTGAAGAAACTTAGAAGAAGCAAAGACAAAAAGAAGTCAGCAATCAAGAGGAAATTGGAGAAAGACTTATGACACCTTGCAGAAGGCAATAAGGATGCAGACAGAAGCATGGACTCTCTTAGATGGAGGGAGTCGATTATATAAAGAAGAGCATGAATTCATACATGAAGCAAAGATTAGGAGGGAGCTAATCCTATGATCCATTGAAGATGAAGTATATATATCCATGGTAGCAGCCATGAAAAGCAATACGTGTTCAGTTCGACCTTAGAAGAAGTCTTCTTCGAAGAGAAGCCTTGAAGTATCCCTGGTTGTCCATCCACATATGCGATCCTATGATGAAGGAAAGAAATGGAATCTTTAGGGCATGGAATCTATAAACTCCATGGACCCAGGAGCTAAAGAAAAACATGAGGAAGAACATGAATATTCCAAGAAAGAAAGAGAAGCCAGAACAACCATTCATTGTATTGAGAATCACAAGATTACCAGCCTGATATGAACTCACTAAAAACAATCAAGCAAAGGAACTGAAAGTTGTGATGAAGAACAGTGTATATGAATGCAAGCATTGAAAAATCCAGAACTAAAGGTTCTCCCAGATGGAGGGAGAATACTATGATGATTACTTGTTCCAGTAAACCAGACATACCTCTACATGAGTTATTATATCATCTGCAATATCCATGGGTTGGAGTTCTACATCAGATGAATGCAAAGACTATTTTACAGAGCAATTGAACAAAGAGCGTATGTAGAGCAACCTCAATGCCTTGAGGTATACCAAAAAGAGACCCTTGTATGCAGATGGAATAAGACAACTTGGTAGAGAACCTCCAATGCACAACATAAGCATGGTGAAGACTTTCTATAACATAGATATTGTATCAGAATGATTACTCAGAAGATCAGGATGATGGATTGCCAATCCATGACAAATATTTCATGATGACAGAAGAAGTGCCACATGGATATGTTCCAGTTTGAGCCTTGGCACAGTGTTATGAGCTAATGGGGAACAAAAAGATGAATCCAATAATGACACACTATATTAATCAGAGCTATATGAAGCCTTCAAAGAAAACCAGTGTTCAAGAAAAACCGAAGTACATTTGAGATCAAGCATTACATTCTCTATGATGAAGTCCAGAAAGGAGAAAGTGGTTCTCCAATATATATCTCCACAGATGAGCAGATAAGTAAACATTTTGGTAAAGATTCTGTCCAAGATGAAAGAGTTTGCATACTCAAGCTGGAGCTCATAGAGATGACTTCCTTATTGAAAAAGGAAGAGATGACTCTCAGGTTGGGAGGGAGAACTGATGTGTTATTGATTTATGGATAATCATTTTTCAGTTCGAAAAATGGTTCAGGATGAGCAGTTCCTTTCCACTTCAGAAAATGGTTTGAGATTTATGACGGACATGCATTTTCTAGTTCGGAAAATTGTCCAGATCGAACAATCATTTTCGTAATGAAAATGGTTCGATGGATTGTTGATGTACCATAGACATCGATTTCCCATTGTGGTTAACATGGGGAATGGTTTAAGGCAGTCTCTCTTATTGAGGGTTACTCAATAAGACTGGCCCGCCTTGCCGGACAACGATTTCCCATTGTGGTTAACATGGGGAATGGTTATTTTTGGAGGTTGGTGCAAGACAAACATTTCCTTTGGAAATGGTTCGGACAGTCATTCCTTAGGGCAAATTCATTCTCTCCAGGTTGCACTTTGTTTAGTGCTGGAGGAATGGCCCAGGGTGGGGAATGGTCCAGGTTCAACAATCAGGGACAGACATTCCTTAGGGCAGACTCATTCTCTCCAGGTTGCACTTTGTTTAGTTTCGGAGGAATGGCCCAGGGTGGGGAATGGTCCATGATCAGAAATCAAGACAATTATTCTTCCTTGCTTGAGAAGAATAGTCCAGATATCTCATCATTGATGTTTAACCTTCTTAGGGCAGATGCTCTTCCAGATCTCGCAGATGTGAGTGGAAGAATGGGCCAGATGATTCAATTTATATCATAACATTATTTCTGTGTAGGTTGATATCAGATGATTGTTATGAAGACTGTATGTCTCTAGACAGTAGATGTATACTACTGTGGTGGATGTGTTCCACTGTTTGTGACTATATGTCATTGATCAAGTACATGTGTGCTACTTGGTGTGGTAGTGTACCATTGTATTGTAGTTGTGTACTACTATGGATAGACATAGTTGTGTTCTATTTAATGATATTGTTCTGATTGCCTTGAAGACTATCATCAATATTGAGAATGATTATCAGCTAGATGGATGATCAATGGAAAAATATTTCCCTGACGGAAAATGGTTCAGGGCATTTATTCTTCTAGGACATATGTCCAGATTAGAAGAATGGCTCTTGTGTCACTCTATGGTGTGAGTGACTTATCCAGCATCATGTCTAATTACTTAGATGGAGTATGGTTTCGAGAGATGATGCAACTGATGACACTGATGGTGATGATGGTGCTCATGATCTAGTTAGAGATAGTCTATACAACTATGATGATGCTACCGGGTGAATGGTATGTTTGTGTTCAAGATCAATACCTGTAATACCTCTGTAGCTAGGAGGGAATGTTGATATTATGGTAGTTGCGGGAGGTATTTACCTCCATGTGCAAACCTAACAAGAATATAATATTTCGGGAAGCAATAATAAACCCTAATGAGTTGGCTAATAACCCTAGAAGACAAGTCGACTCAAGAGGATAATTTGTATTAGGTTATTAGCTTACAAGAGAAGAAGTCAGTCAGAAGAAATGTTATATACTAAGTAAATAAACACCCAAAATGAGAAGTCGGCCCAAGCAGTTAGCCAGAATTAGTATAAATACAGGAGGCCAGTCTTCATTCTGGCAGGCATTCTCAGAATTGCAGAGCAACACTTGTGCATACTGTAGTTGCCTAGTTTGTGCGCAAGTTTGGAGGAGAGTTGTCGTTGCAGCTAGCATATTTCGGTTTTGGCTTGGACTATCTCTTGGTTATGGTTTCGACAATCTGATCAACTCTTTTTTGGTGCATTATCCTTGGAGAAAGGTGCACTACCCTTTGTTTGGCTATCTATCCTAGGGTTTGCTTTCAGAATGATTCTCTGTCAAGGTTAAGGTGCTCGGAGGGTGGCTTCGGCCTATGGTTGGGTGACAATAGTGATATTGTCGATGGTAAAACGAGCACATCCATTATATTCTAACAGTACCTTAAGGGTACATTAGATTTTGGTATTAGTTATAATGGAGATCATGAATTCATACTGAGTGGTTATACCAATTCAGATTGGGCTAGAAGTGTCTCTGACAGAAAGAGCACTTTAGGATGTTGTTTCAGTCTGGGGTCACCCATGATCGCACGACAGAGTAGGAAGCAATCAAGTATTGCTCTCAACATGACAAAAGTAGAATACATTGATGCATGTTCCGCCAGTTGTGAAGCCATATGACTTCAAAAGTTGTTGACAGGTCTATTCGATCTAGAGATGGAAAAAATCATGATTTTATGTGATAACCAAAGTTGTATAAAGATAACAGATAACCTTGTGTTCCATGACAAGTCAAAACACATAGAAATCCGATATCATTACATCCGTGATATGGTACAGAGAGGAGCCATAAAGCTCCAGTATGTTAGCATAGATGAACAGGTTGCAGATATGTTGAACAAGCCCCTGTCTCGTGTAAAGTTTGAGCACTTATGAGATAAGCTTGGTGTAGTCTGAAATGACCTCCCTCGAAAGGGGAGTAGTGTTGATGCCAGCCTTGTGCTGAAGATTTCCAGCTTCGTGCTGATGTTGTTGTGATGCCAGCCTCGTGCTGAAGATTTTCAGCTTCATGTCGATGTTGTTGAGATGCCAACTTCATGCTGATGTTGTTGATATTCTAGCTTCGTGTTGATGTTGTTGAGATTCCAGCTTCGTGTTGAATATTTCCAGCTTCGTGCTAATGTTGTTGAGATGCCAGCTTCATGCTAAACATTTCCAACCTCATGTTGATGTTGTTGAGATGCCAGCTTCGTGCTAAAGATTTCCAGCCTAGTGTTGATGTTGATGATACTCCAACCTTCGTGTTGTGATGTTGTTGTTATTGATGTTGTATCAGCCTTGTGTTGTTATTGATGATGATGATGTATTAGTGTTATACTAATCCATGTTGATGCAGATTATGATGATGCCATTCCAACTCCCTTATGTGGATGATGATATTAATGATGAAGAAAAACTTCCTATGATATATAGATATGCCAGTTAGTGTTCCAAATGTTGTTGATGTTTTTTCCCTCTCTCTCTCTCTCTCTCTCTCTCTCTCTCTCTCTTCATGATGTTGTAGAATACCCTTCTTGTTAAGGGGGAATGTTGAAATATTGTAACTGCAAAGAGTATTCTATTTATTATTGAGTTATTATTCATTAGATCAATCCCCTTTTGTAGATTGATCGTGTCTGTCATTGTAATTGACCAAATCCCCTTTTGTGGATTGGTCAAACCCTAAATATAATATGCAAATTGAGAAGTCGGCCCCCATGCTAATTAAATTGGTTTTAACCACTAAGAAGACAAGTAGTCCCTTCCTAGTGAAGAGACACCTTTCCAGCACCTGTCAGCTTATATAAATAAAGGAAGCCAACGCCTCATTAACTCACTCACTCATTCACTCATCCAGTGTGCAAGTTTGGTAGCTGTAGTTGGGAGAAGAATGAAGAGAGAGGCACATTGCTCAGTGTTGGCTATTCTCTAGTGTTTTGGTTTATTGTCTTAGCATTGTATTGGCTATCTATATTAAGGAAGTTTTGTTGGATTTTCTCCCCCATGAGGGTTTCCCAGGATAAAAATTGTGTATCTTTTGATCGTGTTTCTCTCAGTGATCCTACTTATGCTATGGTTATCTAGTAAATTGAAAAGAAACCTAATAATAGCTTAAACCTTAACAACTTGAGTGTTTGATCAACCTTGTAACAAAAGAAAGACAAGAGACTAGTGCCTTTAGGGTTTATGGAGTCAATTATTTTCTTACTGAGAATCCTTTCACTTCTTTCTCGGGGATCCCTGAGCGAAGCATCTCAAAGGTTTCAACATTGGCTTTTAACCCTTGCCAACTACTTTTACCCTCTGGGCCTTTATCCCCTTCTTCCCACAAGGCAAGGTACAACCCTTCCTAGCGTAGCCAATCCCAATGCCCAAACAAGGATAGGGGAGATGGAAGGAATAAAGATGGAAAGTGGTAAGTATGGAGGGATGAACGATGGCTTTTCACAGATTCACCCAGTGGCAACCCATCCTAAAGGGAAATCAACTTACTAGGGCACCATGTCACCCCTCCAGTTATGAACGAGGCAAAGAGCATAATTTCCAAGCAAACATCATGAAATGAAGAAGGATTCAATACAACATATTCAAGTGCTTCAAAAATCAGAGTGATACATACCATAATACCCAAACTCATTACCTCATGGAGCAAGACCAATCGCTACTTCAGGACCAAGCTGGTGGGATGGATACTGTTGCTGGTGATAAATGGTAATATCTAATTTTATGTATAAGATTAAGGTTAAATGTTATTTGAAAACTTACGATCTCCTTATTGTAACCTTAACAATGATAATGGATTTTCTTGCCAATACTATCTAGGTTGAAATAGTTTTATGGTTATGGAGTAAAACCTAAAATTACTTATAATTGGCTAAGAGCTCATCCGAGTAAGACCTAAAACTACATATGAGTAGCTAAGAGCTAGTCTTCCTTGAATGTAGTAAAATAGGTTAACTGCCCAAAACCCAAAGACATCTTGCAAGAGTGAAAATTTACCCCCTTATGCACCACCCAACAAATCATTTTAGGTGACTTTGTTTTCCTTAAATAACAGTGATAAATCAGTTTGTGTTATGGATTGTAGTCAATAATGACTCTCATCACCAACAACCACATTATGATAAGTTTTACTACCTTAAGTTTAAAGAACATCAATATAACTAAAAATTATATTAAAAAAATAAATAATAATAATTATTATATTGAAAATTAGATTAACTTACTCTTGAATAATAAAGATAAGAGACTGGTGACATGTGTTCAACAAATGTATAGTACATACAAACAAACCTGGAAAAAAATTTAACATGTGGAAAAAGTTACCTATATAGTAAAAAAAATCATCCATAACATAAAAATGGAAAATTTAATACTTAAAATGGCTAAGAGCTCATCAAAATAAGACTAAAATTACTTCTGAGTGGCTAAGAGCTTGTCTTCCTTGAATGTAATAAAATATGTTAACGACTCAATACCTAGAGACATCTTGCAAGAGTGAAAATCTGCCCCCTTATGCACCACCAACTAATAATTTTAGGTGACTTGATTTTCCTTAAATAATAGTGAAGAATTAATTTACATTTATAAATTGTAGTCATTAATGATTATCATCACTATCAATTGAAAACCACATTATGATAAGTTTTACCACCTTATTTTTGGGATTTATCCTAAAATTGTAAAAATTGTTTTATGAGTTTGGAGATTCGGTTTCATCCATTACTCCTTAGATTTTATGTATTAATAAAACCTCATAGATCTTAGGAGAGGAAGAAAAATTATTACACTGTAAGATTAGTGGCTCTTGATAAAAAAGAATGGTTATATTAAAAAAAACAAAAAACAAAAAACATTAATATAACTCAAAATTATATTAAAAATAATAATAATATTAATAGTTATTATATTGAAAATTAGATTAACTTACTCTTCCATAATATAGATAAGAGATTGGTGACATTTGTTCAACAAATGTATCGTACATACAAACATTAATGTATGAGGAATTTTTTTATACAAACATTAATGTATGAGGAAATTTTTTATACAAACATTAATGTATGAGGAAAAATTTTATCACGTGGAAAAACTTACTTAACTAGTAAAAAAAATCCATCAATAACATAAAAATGGAAAATTTAATATATAAACAACTTTTCTTTTTTCAATTAATTTTTTTTTTAACATATTAGTCAATAAAGTTCAATGAAAATAATATTGAATTTATGAATAAATATTAATAAAAAGAAAGAAAGAGAGAGAAATATGTTATTCTTAAGAGCATATATTTATTTAAGTGTAAATATAATATCTTTTAATATAAAATGATATTATTAAAATAAAAAAGATTGATATAATTAAAAGTTGAGAATTAAGTGTAGTTTTAGTGGTGGTGAGGTAAAGTTGTTATCCTCTCCATTTAAATTCAAATCCACTTTGTGATATGTTTCTCTTAGTGAATCAATTTTTGATAAGTTATATATGATATATTTATGAGTTGTTAACTTGATTTTGTACATTAAAGAATTTAAGGTTTATCTTGGGTTTTATTTTGAAATGAGGGGAAATACTGAATTTTTTTCCTAAAATATATTATTGGGAAAAAGAAAGAAAGAAAGTACATTGAAGATTATATTAAAGTACTCTCAAATAATTGAGATAAAGATAAAAGTACAAAAAAATTAATGGCATTTGTACACCGCACATACAAACCTAAATGTACGAAGGAAAAACTTTCTCATGAAAACTTTTTTAGTTAAACAAACAAAGTAAAAGTTATAAAAGAGATGAGAATCTTTATTTATATAAAAAGGGATAATAATTTTAATTTGATAGCAGTTAGCAACCAATACCATACCATGAGACCACAATCCATATGGAGAGTCTCATCACGGGTTTCCAAGCGCCACAAGACACCACCAGATCTCCTCTCAATGAATTGCATAAATGGGCATTTTGTTGGACAACTGAGAGGGGGGGTGAATCAGTTGTCACCGAGCTTAAACAATTATGCTTCTTTTAAAATATTTATAAGGCACTCAATGATGATCACAATAATGCAAGGAAATAAACAATGGCACATTCAACATCAGTCACATATATGATAAACACAAAGACAAATATTTCCCAAGGAAACCCATATAGGGTAAAAACCTCTTCTTCTTTATATGATAAGTATTATTTACATTCTTTACATTATCATAAATATGAGCACCAACTCATTATGAGGCTACAACCTCTGTTTTGCAAGCTGCAACTTGCTGAGAGCACCAACTCTCTGTTTTGTTCTAGCACCCATTAGAAGGAAGCACCAACTCCCTGGTTTCTCTAGAACCAACTAGAAGGAAGCACCAACTCCCTGTGTTCAAGCACCCACTTGAACCTCTGAGGACAACAGTCCTCCCTAGCACCTCCCTACCACCCTGGATTATGAATATGAAATACTGAAACCTATTACAGTGATATAGCGTTCAATAACAGCTTACCAATCTCATCACTGTTCTACTGCATTTCGTTGCTCTGTCTGCCTCACTGCCTTCCTGCACACCTGACTTGCGTTGTCTGTTCTTTTGCCTTTTATGCTCTGTGCGCCATGTCCATTCACTGCACAGTTCCTCTTCTGTTCAATTCAGTTGTTGCACTTCCCTCCTCCTTCACGCATGAATTATCTTCAACAACAACAACCACAACAACCACATCTCTTCTCTGTACCGTGTATATATAGCTTCTATGCATCTTGTGCATGCAATATTAGCCATTCCTCTGCATTCTCATACCGCTCCAATCTCCTCCACATCTCAAGTGCTCTGAGTGATCATCATTGCGACTCTTCAGCTTCTCTGGCAGTTCAACCCCTGTGTCTATCATCACTAGGTGTTATGCCGAGATTCCTTTTTCCCTCTAGCAGTTGAGATTCTTCATCTTCTCTGTTACAGTTGAGCTCATCCTTTCTGTTTCAGTTACGAGCTCCAACCCTCATCCAGCTGTCAATTTCCTCCACGAATCATCTTCATTCCACTGGCAGATTCCATGTAACTCTTCAGCTCCTCTGGGAATCACACATAAGTCTCTTCGCATCCTCTGGTAGAAACCATCAGTGGTTTCTAGCAGTTACACTGTGAGGATCAACATTATCCCTTCGATCGTGCTCATGTTCACCTCCATCATTGGATTAACTCTGATGAGTTCTTGCGTTATTTACCCGTTTCACACTTTCGCAATTTGGAGATTCTGCGATGAGACATCTTGAGTCTCCATGTCACGAGTTCCGAAACTCCGAAACAGAGCTTTTCTGCGCTGGCTCCTTCCTTTATATGACTATGGCTTATGACCAAGCGCTTGTTCATAACGTGCTTTTCACGATTTCGCATTTCGCCTTTTCATTAATTCCGTTGTGAAGTTTCTCGACTTTCCAAGTCGCGATCCC
>ML788178.1:235994-258704 GCA_009831015.1 Picea engelmannii | reverse complement strand
TATATATATATATATATATATATATATATATATATATATATATATATATATCAAATTATTTAAAATATAACAATCTGCACCAATAATTTCTTGGTTTAAACTTAAATATTCCATATCATGTATATGTTCATCAACTAGTGTATGATAATGAGTCTTCATTTTTATATGAAAAATAAATAAATAAAATCATTTCTAATTATTAGATAGATATTTTGAATTGTTTTATATATTTTCATTCAATTGTGATATTTTAATATTTTTTTTATTTAAATTAAATATTAAAATAATTTATTAAATATTTAAAACATTAAAAAAATCGAAATATAAATCAATTATCTAAAAAAAAAGCTAAATTTTTTTCATCAAGATTTATGTGGAGTTTTGAAAAATATAAATAATATTCATTAAATAACAATTTATTTTACTTAAAAATAAATAAATTTATATCATATTATTTTATTTTAATATTTTTTTATTAAATTATGAAAACAATTTTAATATTTTTGAATTTTAAGTAATTATTTTCAAGAAAACTCTTTCAAATATCTTTTGAGTAATTCTTTATAATAAACGATCATCTATATTTAGTTTGTTTTTCTCAAAGCACCTATATAAAAATCTTTTAAGTAGTTTTCCATCATAAATCATTATCTTTAATTACAAAGCCTAATTCTAAAGGATCAAAAAAAATCAAAAGTGACTTTTCTAACTTTGGGAGAGAGATAAGAGGTCTCATGTCTAACTTTGAGAGAGATTAGAGGTTTGAACTAGAAGTCTCACCTCTCAACTATGGAGAGATCAAGGCCTCACCTCTAACTCATGACCACTTGTTTATTTGTATCTTTTCTTAAAAAAGATTTTGTCAAAATATTAAAGGATTCTTTCTCTAGTGACTTTGGGAGGGAGACAAGAGGTCTCATGTCTCACAGAAAAATTATTTGAACTAGAAATTTCACATCTCAACTATATATTTTAAGAACTATCCATATTAACTCCAGATCTATCATATGAAAGTATATATAAAAGGAAAACACATATGACCCCTTGTGATATATATATATATATCACAAGGGGTCATATGTGTTTTCCTTTTATATATACCTTCATATATATATAATTTTTTATATACATTTAATTTATTTTTTTTCTTATTAATACTTTTTTAAATGTCACATTTAGAATCCATATTAAACATTGAAAGAATTACACATAGAAAACACCTACCAACAAAACAATTTTTATTTATTTATTTAGGAGCCACTAAAAAGAATTATTATTAAATATTTTTTAAAAGTTGCATGTAATTCCATATTAAGCATTAAAATTCTTCATACTAGGAAGTAGAAAGTACTTATCCGTGGAACAAGAGCAGCATGCTGCAACCTCGATCCAAATCTCGAAGAAGACTTGGCTCCAATCTAGGGATTGTATTAAGCCTCGAACAAAGTGAAGCTTGCAATAACACTTTAAATGTATGGACCAATAAGATACAAGAAAAATATAACTTTTTATTATAAAAAAAATACTTTTTACTATTTTGTATGTTCAAAATAAGGTTTGAGTGAAATGTTTTAAGTCAAACCAGAAGTAATAGGAAAGTCAGAGCTAACTCATCAGTACAATAAGAAATGTTTTACTATCAATTATTTGATCTTTATATATAAAGTAAATCTAAAATTATTTTACTTAAAGTGGATATTGAAATATATTATTTATTTTACAAAATATTTGTTTTAGATTGCAAATTGAGTGAGATAATAATAATAATAATAATAATATAATTTTAGGACATTAAAATATTTTATTTATAATCCACATCTAAATATTTTTTTAAATGTTGCCTGTAAATTCCAATGACAAGTTCCTAAAGAATTACACATTTCTTGAAAGCACATATAAAGAAATAATAATTTTTTAATTTCAATTGTTTTATTTCTATATAGAGAGTTAATATAAAAAAACATATTCCTTAAAGCAATATTAACATATTTTATTTATAGTTAACATTGAAATATTTATTATTATTATTATTATTTTAAATTTCATATGTTAACTCTATATTGAGTATAAAAAAATTACATATAAAAGTCTTTTTACACAAAAGGAATTAGCTGTTAAATGATTGTGTATAAGAGGTTTCTTGTCCCACAAATAAAAAGGTCTCATACATCAATTTGTTATCTAACTTGGCAACGATCTTAAAAATTAATACCACATAAAAAAGTCTGATACACCAATTTATAGTCTAATTTAATGAGCTTAAAAATTAATATATAGAAAAATTCTACTATTTCAAAACCTAAATTTTTTATTAATGATTGTTAATATGCTTCGATGAAAATTAAAATAATATATTTTAATTTTTCATATATTTAGTAGAATTAAAAACTTAAAAATAAATATTATTTACATTTTTTTTCCACGAGAAATTAACTCGATTTATATTTATATTAGAGATATAAATATTATTTACATTCACTGATTAATCAGTTTTCAACTGAAATGTGAGGAAATCACTTGGTCGGATTAAGATACGATTTGAAATAGGAAATCACTTGGTCGGATTAAGATACGATTTGAAATATATAGACAATGATACATGGACAAAGTGGATTTCGTTATATGCAGTTTTTGTTGTTTGGCATATGGATCCAAGTTAGTAAAGATGCACTCATTTTATAAAATGTTTTTTTTATACTAAAATTATACACATTTTTAATGGAATTCCTCCTTAATGGAATTATTCACAAAGAAGAATATTAATACAATCTCTGAACATAAATGACAAGCGCCAGGTATCACAATCCATAAAATAAAATAATAACAAGCTCCCAGGCATCACCGTCCATAGAATACATAATTATGGTTTACAGTCTGATTTTTAGTCGTTATATACGTTTAATAAATGTGAATTTAGATAATAAGCTGGATCGATCCAGATTCCACACTGGGTAATCATTTCCCTTTAGACACCTCATGTGCTGGCCAAGAAATGACCTCTGTACGCCGATACCCCTATCACTTTCAAGGGTAGGGACATCTGTTCTTTTAGTACCTGACATACACACAGACTTCAGACACAATCAACGACTGGCTAGTTAATTTTTCACACAGGCCAACACTGTAAATATGAAAAATATGTTCTTTTTAATCCCCGCAATTAAAAAGAGAGTCTTCAAATATGTTCTTTTTCTTTTTAATTATATGGCAACTGACTGCGATTCACCCATGATCTATGTTCTTTTTCCTTTTGATTATAACAATTGACTGTGATTCACCCATGATCAGATTGGAGGTAAAAGACAGAAACTTTGAACATTGGCTCTCCCACAGTTTAGCAAGAAAATTCGAAGACAAGCTCTATACAGATTATAAAGGTATGCATAACCAGACAACAAATCCTGCATCCCTGCAAAGATGCAGGATTTTGCAATGTTCTCATCCCATTCCTTCATTCTTCAATCCAAAGAATATGCCCTCTGTACAAATCCCAACCATAGCCCAGATCATAATACCACACGCTCTTTCTCCTGGGCCGCCATCACTCGTTTAAAGAAAATCCATGCGTGGCTTCATGCAGCCTGTGGTGTTTACATGCAAATATCTTGAAATCTCCTACCTAAAACTATGCAACATTGCAGTGCAAACTATTCGGATTAGAATCCGAATAAAATTCACCAGTTCTTCCGGATTTCGAAGGTGTAATTCATTTCCAGGTAGCATTTATCGTCGTCGTCAACAAACTGGAAGTAAACAAACAAAGAAATCTGTTAGATGAGATTCAATTTTTATATAAGAAAACCTGAAGAAAGAAAACGATGATCTTGAACTGAAAGTAAAGAAACAAAGAAAATGATGATCTTGAACTGAATGTAAATAAACAAAGAAAATCTGTTGGATGAGATTCCATTTATTATGTGGGAAAACCTTAAGAAGGAAAATCATGATCTTGATACCTTGGTTCTTGCTGCGTAAGAACCCCTTGCCAGAATTCCAGACGGTGTTGTCTCTTCGTCCATAACGTACGTATACGGCTCTTGTTGAGGACTGAATGTTCCCAGCATAACACGAGTGTTGTCCACTGAAAAATATTCACAGGAAAGAAGCCAAAGTCATTCAATGTCAGGCGCTCCATTCGACATACTATACATCCTGTGAGAACAAAAGCTCTGAGAAAAGATCTTACCTCTGACTCCGCTTTTCCACACGGTGTTAATGTAAGTGAGGCCCGACACAATGTTATCGAGAACCGAGAAACAGAATTTCAGACTATAACGGCTGCCTTCCTTGAGAGTAAACGAGGAAACCCTCGATTTAGAAACAAACGGAATAGGCAGAATTAAGTCGGGCCGTTCTGGGGATAATATTGAAAGGCTCAGGATCTTCACATCCGGCTCCAGACGTTCTGTAAATTGCAGAGACATCAGTTATGGAAAAAAGCCCAATTCAAAGTAAAAAGAACAAAGCCGAAGCAAAAATTCCCAATTCAAAGTCAAAAATAACAAAGCAGAACTATTCTTGAAAGAAATGTTCATACCTCCTATGGACTCCATATCCAGACTTCCCAGCAGTTTCTCTTTCCATCTTCGCAAGCTCTCGTCCTCCTGCCAAACCATATCAATTCTTTTCTCGGTTAAGATTATTCATAGTTAAAAATGCCAAGAAGTAGCCATTTTAGGAAAAGTATTATACCTTATCTTTCTCGAGCTGTTCTTTGAGAGGAAGAAGCGGTCCGAGGACAAAATCCTCTCCAACTTTAGCACCGTCCTGCTCCTCCTCATCCGTCTCATAGTACGAAGTCTTGCTGAACTGCCTCAGCAGCTTTTCATCGCTGTAATCATCTCCAGAAAGACCGGTCTCGCTCACTTCCTCTACAATTTCCTTCACTTCGGCCACTTCCGACTTAAAACCACTGTAAACCTCCGACTTGTTGCGTCTCATGGAGCCCGTCAAGACAGACATTGTAGGCACCGACTAAATCTCTGCTTCTTTTACAAAAAATTGCGGTAAAGAAGAACAACTGACTGCTACACTAAATCTCTGCTTCTTTAACAAAAATTGCGGTAAAGAAGAACAACCGACTGCTAAGAATATTATAAGATCACGACTCTTCACAGACAAAACACAAGGCCAATACCTGGAACTAAAACTGAACAGACATTAATCTCCATAGTCGTAAATTTCCTCACTAAACCGGATCATATACAACCCTGAGTCCAAATTTCAACTCAGTTTCCTTCTCCGTCAGCCCTTTGGGAATAGGAGCTACAGCTATAACTATATATTATACTAGAATCTCCTCAGAGAGTCGAGCTCTTGACCTCGAAGGAATCAAAACGCAGCAGCAATGGGGTCTGTATCGCTACTAGACATATATATACCAAAATGCATAGACGTGGGTGCCTCTCAAACTAATGCCAGTGCTACAGTGGGTCAGCCTTACTTAAAAACAAAACCCAAAAACAAAACGAAGATGCCTGGAAATCCCAGATAGGCTCTCCAACAAATGCAGCATTTCCCATGTCCACACTCCCTTTAATATCTCCTCTTATCCCCAATAAAGAAAGTTAAAATCTCTCTCTGCCCGTGAAAATTACAGCTTTCCAGACGCTATACGGAGTGAGCAGGTTGAGTATTCCATTCTTTTACCTCGCCGCGAACTCTGGTGGGCCCTCGTTCTTCGCATGCAGAGTCCAGAATCGCCAGACTAAGCAGTCCCAGACTCCCAGCCACACTGTTGTGGAAATAATGCCACCACTGCCCGCCCTTCAGTCTTCTTCTTTCCGTTCCCTTCACGGCGCTTACTCGTTGATTTAATGACATATGCGAGGTAAGTTGCATGAACTAATTAGGGTTTCTGGCGGGGTATTCAAAGCTGTAATGCGAGTTGACTGCCGGCCTGGCATGCTGCCCGTGCGTCTACGGCATCGTTACGGCGAGCATAAATTGATCGTTATCTGCCGCCAATTCACGGAAAGAAACCGCCACGCACGGCCGGGCCACTATTCACATGCCTCTTGCTCCTGCTACTTTAACCGACAGTGAACAGTGAAATTCATTGACAACCTTTTCAACCGGGTACCTTTCATAGTAACTCCCATTATCTAATTTATTGATGTGTGTTTAGGCCACGTCGTCGTTGATAAGAAGGACCACCTTCCACACCCGTGATAGCCGGTGGTAGGCTTGACAACTTGGAGCCAGCAATGCGAGATACCATATGATTGTGTCTTCGCCATTCTTCAACTTCCCATTGGTGGACGGCATTAGGATAATGTAATATTTAAT
The DNA here is from genome assembly GCA_009831015.1 of Picea engelmannii. Classification (NCBI taxonomy): domain Eukaryota; kingdom Viridiplantae; phylum Streptophyta; class Pinopsida; order Pinales; family Pinaceae; genus Picea; species Picea engelmannii. The sequence goes on along the minus strand of ML788178.1, from coordinate 252,416 downwards.
TGCTGCACCATGTCTAAATGGCAATGAACTCTTTTGTTTAAGGCAAAATATTCATTTGACACCATCTGCCGTCCAGTTCAACCAGCTGTCATGACGACGTGAATAAATCAATAATATACAAAATATTTATCAAAGTGATGTCACTTGACCATAGGAGTTTACCGACTCTCCGAAGTATTAACCATGGTAAAAACAATAACCGCACAAAGTCAACAATGGTAGTGCGTAGTCAATTTCTTGTAAGGTAGAACTTCACGTAAGTTAAAAAGAATCGGCGCGGAAAACATGGTGTAAACTTTTGACTCGCAATAAATGTGGGGAGGCCACCACATAGTAATTTTAATCATGTAACAAATTTTGACATGCTTTTTCATAATATTTATCTTCTTACATGATCATGAAGGCTGTTGAACCTTATGATGTTTTATTGTTTATTAAATGTGATTTATTTATCAGGTCTTTTTACATTTTAAGTTGTTCAAAGTTATAAATGTAATAGTTCCTAAGGTATTGAAATTGTATACCAAATTCGAGAAGATCAAATCTCCACTTGAGGAAATTAATTTGAAGCTCACGTTGACATATTTATTTATTTTTTAAATGGGAATTGAAACATCTCATTAAAACAATAAAGTTAGACATTTTTGCTTGTTGTACTTTGTAAGAATAAATTTATAAATAAGGAATAGCATATTTTATAATTTTTTTAATGATAAAAAAATTTGTTGAAAATGAAACAATCTCTAGAATCAAGCTTTTGAAAACAACGTCCAAAGTTTGATAAAACGAAACCAAGATTTGTACTAAAGGAATCTCCAAAAACACAATAACATCCTTTCATAGATATTCTAAAGGGAACAAGAACTTTTTAAGAGATATAAATAACAATGAAAGAGTTAGGTGTTAAAAGTGTTTTGGCTTTTGTTATGTTGTTTTGTTAGGTTGTTATTTAAGTAGGATTTAGAATTTTCTTTATTAAGGTTTATTTTATTTATTTTCAATTTAATAAAAATGATATCTAACCATAAAAAAAATAGTTTATTTATATATTAATATTGAATTCAAATTAAAGAATGAGTAATTGTGTTATAAATTAATTATTTTTATATATGTTTTATTTTTATAATAAAAAATATTATTATAATGAAAATTTACAAAACATTAACATGATTGGTTATGGGTAGTAAATTTTTTTGACACACTTATAGTTTGATATTAAATATAAGACCTTTTCATTTAACTTAAAGAAAGCAATTAAAAGTGTGCATAATCAAGATTAAAATTTTCCTAACTATTGGATAGTACTTAGAGATGTGTTAACTTTTCTTAGGACTATGAAACATGTATAAATGTACTTTTTTTTTTTCTTTTTTTTTTTCAAACATCAATTCACTTGGCAAGTTAGTAAAATTGACAAAGATTCCATTGACATTATTGATTTACCGAGATTGTGTCTAAGCATATTCATAAATGTTGTGATAGAGTACATAGAAATAGTTAGATTGGAATACCCTTGGATCCAATCTCAAAAAAGAGAGTCATGTTAATTCTTCAAAACTTATGAAGAGTTATCTATAAAAATTATTTTTATTTTAGCATTAAACTCAACTAATAGAACTATACCTATAAAGTCAACTTTTACATCCAAAATCAAAGCATGAAACTCTAAGAATGTCTTAACTTCATTACATAACAACCCTTCACATTTAAACATTACTTTAAAAAATAAAACATTCCATAGAAAAAAATATTAAAACATACATCTCATCAATAACTTATCGCTCAGTTATCTATATATAAACACCAACACATAATAAACACATTATATATTAAAAAACATTTAACAAATATTATCTTAATGATTTTTTTTCTCCACATCAATGTTTCTCCCCAATACTAAATCTACATATAAACTCCTAGGAATGAGTATCTTTCACTCCTTACCCACTCATTTCTACTTTTAGTTACTTTGGATTCTATGAGCAGGTTTTGTACCTTGGAATTCCATCATAACCCATGTGTGAGATTAAAGCCATTGATTTGGTTGGTATTTTGATAAGAAGTAAATTTTATTTAAGATTTTAAAACTTATCATTATGTCTTTGTTTACTTATTATGCTTCCTATGCATATATTCTTTACCAAATACTAAAATAAAGCATGATTGATATGAATTATGATATATAGAATCTCATGACCACCATGATGTGGAGAAAAAGATTTTGGGCATCATGCGATTTAATTACCTTGTATTATGACTACACTCTCATTAGTTAAGCAATGCATTCACTTATCACGTGAGCAATGACTTTTATTAGAGTATATTTATGCAATTTTCATTTAAAATTAAGCATGAAAATAATTATAATAAAAAATAATAATTATATTAAAAAAAAATGAAATGGCATATCATTATTATAGATGTACTTAGTAAGTGCATCAAATACATGTAAATCATATCTTCCCAATCACCTTGCCACTAACATATTGAAAAATTCCCTTAGAATTTACTTGGCATTCGAAAGGAAGAAGTAATCCAATCACATAGAACTTGTGTGAGAAATAACAATCTGAACATTTTGTTTATGATTAAAATAATAACAAAGGTAAGGGCAGCGAAGTAGTGTTGTGTTGTTTATGTTTTTTTTAAATTAATGTTGATATAATACTCGATAATTTATGTGTTTTAATGTTAATATATAAATTTAGATATGCTTATTCATTTCCTAAATAAAATGTTAAAGGAAAATTATGAAATTACATACTAATTAAGTAACAATAATTTAATTAACAATTTATAGTTTATGGATTTTACATTAGTACTTGTATGTATTTATCTGTTTGGAGGTATTATAATGTGGTTTATTTTTATACTTTCACCATGCTTGGAGGTATTATAATGTGGTTTATTTTTATACTTTTACCATGCACGACTATTGATGACATTGATATCTTTTGTTTTTTTATATGAAGGTTATTTTGTGTTGAATTAATTTCTTTTGAGTCATCGTATCTTAACCAAAATGCATGATGTCCTTGGAATATCTAGCACTTAGGTAAGTTCTCTTATTGCCTCTAGCATTTGGTTGTTGGTTTGACTTTGCTAGACCCTTTGAGGAACCAAATTGGGATGTTCTTCTATTAGTCGGGATATTTCTTAGGGATTTATGCCCCTTATCCAACCTACATTTTATTTGAGTACTTCACTTCAAGCCCTCAATGACCCAAATCCATCTGGGTATGCTTAACATGGGGTCCACTACACGTCCACTGGGTCAAATCTTCCTTCCCCTTTTCCTTTTTTTTGGCTCCAAGTAAACAACAACTTGCATAGGCCATATTGTGATAACAAGTCACAACCTATAGAATAGAGTGTGCATTTCGAAGGAATTATTGTCAATACAAGGCTCAAACCTATGGTTCATAGTTCATGGTACACTTCCAATTGATGGGATACTTTTCCTGATGGCTAACATGACATTCAATGACTCCTTGGAGTCATCTCCTAACCTATTTATACCCCTCTCCTCCTCTTTGTAAAGACGCTTGGATTATTCAATATATATCTTTCTATCCCACAAGAACACTTTTGGATTAGCATCAAATCTCGGTCTAGATGCTCTACTTCTTTTCCATGCCCTTGAGTTGCTTGGTCCTATCATTTCCATCACCTCTACAGGTATATATTGCTTTTGATTCAATTTATTCCTTGAAGGTTTGTTATCTATTCCTAGAGCATCTCCACTAGCTTTCTCGTCTATCATACATTAGATAATTCAACTCTTCAACCTTAAGGGAGGGTCCAAACATAGCTAAGGTAAGAGATGTATCACATTTGTGAGGGCACATTGGGTGACCATCCATCACTTCATTGTTTTATTACATTATTTAATGTACCTAGTGTGTTGTATTGCAATGCATTGAAGCGTAGGATCAAGTCTATTTTGCGGGAAGGTGTAGTAGCACGTGTAAGTCCATTTAAGTGGAGCAAAGCTCACTTGTAAGTTTGTTGTATCACTTATCTTTAGCCCACGAAACTTCAACACCTACAACAATGATTTATAAGTTTGTTCCTTCCTTTCCATCTCTCTTTCAGATTCAATGATTAGGTTAATTAGCTCACAAAAGGAAGCTAATAAATTAACTCTTTTTAGTTCATTTTCCTTGATTAAATTATCGTTCTTTCATGTGTTGTAAAACCCTAATTGAATTATCCTAATCAATCTACGACCTCAGATAATCTAATAAAATCTAGAACCATAATTAATCTAGTGACCTTCTCTTTATTGTTTTCTTCTCTTTCCATCTTAGGTTTCTCAATTTCACCACAAAATTGAGAAATGAATCCACTTCATCCTTCCTCCTTGTTTAGTGTGGTGCCTCAATCTAACCAACATGCTACATTATGATGACTCCACTAGGGAGTTCCCATCAACCCTTCCCTCTCTTGAGTGAAGGCTCTCCTCTCCCTTCTCCTCTCTTTTTCCTTGGATTATGGAGTTCTTTTATGGTCCTTTTGATTCTATTTCCCCTAGTTCTTTCTATTTCGATCTCCCATCCAACCCCACTACCCATCCAATGTTGGGGCAAATATTTTTTCCACCAAATTGAGTAGGAGAAGTCTTATAAACACAACCTAATATTATCTAGACCTCTCATGCATATCTTGTGATCCTACCTCAAGTTAATCCTTATTCCATCAAAGATAAACTCTCTTCCCATAGCACATGAATGTTGATATTGGATGTTGAGTAGTACTATCTAGAGTAGAGAAAATGTAGTTGGAATCCATTTGGGATGTGATTCCTAAGATGGTGCATAGACATACCCTTGTCTTATATTTTTCCCTCTTGATGCTTCTAAAGTCCCACAAATATGAGTAGAATATTGTTTTTCCTTTCTTCATCCAAATCAATTTTAGTAAGGAATGATTAAATTGATTCATTATTGATCATGGCTCCAGTGTTAATATCATGCCCCCGCAAACATGCCAAGATAGCATCAACCAACCTCTCCCAAACTAGCTTGGTTTATTACGAGCATGAGGAAAATGAAGTTGGATATTTAATTATCAACCTCACCCTTGAATATAAGAAGGTCCAATCCCTTGTGATTTTACTTAATCAAGACTTGAAGTACAACTTCTTTTTAGGATACCCATGGTTAGAAGCCACAATTTATGTCATGTGCACCTTCTATTGTGAGCTTCTCTTGTTGGGTCATCATTTTGTTATCTTTTTCACCGACCAAGTTGTCCCTTTGCAACCATCTTGTTTCATCCTTTCACTCATTTATTTCAATTTTTACCATATTCCTTCATGAATTCACCATGAAAAGCTTATAAGTGTTAAGTTGTTAATTACCTTTAATTTCATTTTTTTAATGAATTAAAGAGAATTATGATTGGTTTTGTTGATGACAGTTGTGTGAGCTCAGTTCTGGTAGCCACTTCCATGATTGGAATAATTCCAAATTATTTTTTTGGCACTTCCAAAAATCTTGTAGCATTGTCAAAATGCAGTTCTGCTACCAAAAATTCTTGGTACTTCCAAAAATTCTTGGCACTTCCAAAAATTCTTGTAGAAGTGGTTTTCAAAGATAGTTTTTCCATGACATTTTTAGGCAGATAAAGACGAATTAACAAATTCCATGACATGGGTTTTGTGTGGAATATGGTAATTTAGGGAAGACATAGGATGATTTCTCGAAAAATGTAAAACAAGGGATGTATGGGCATGTCATCAAACAAAATTTATTATGTCATATTCAAAAATCTTGTATCCCTTTGATGTTTTGAATGATTGTTCCTCTTATGGACAAATCCAGGCATCTAGGTTTTGTTTAGAATGATGATGAGATGTTTCCATGTTCATCAAACCAACTTAGTTATCAACAACAAAGTCATGGGTGCTCGGTCAAACCTTCAGCCAACACCCAATTCATAGAGCCAGCACATAACAAATTGGGTAATAATTATGAGTAAGATAATGGTTGAGTAATATTGCATGAGATTGGTGACCAAAGATTAAGATCCAACTTCTCGTGATTGAATCAAAACTATAAAGGTTATTCTCATACATTTAATGTCATGAGAATATTATGCAATCAGATCACGTTTTATCTTTCAACATTGATTGACCCAATTTGTAAAAAACATTATTGCATTTGTTATTCATGATGATGTCAACTCTATAAATATGGGATTCGTTTCATCTACATCCTCCTGTGTATAAGTATGTAATTGTTGAAAGAGAAGGGGGGTTGGGGATTGTGAGAACAGAACTTTCATACTTTGTAATTCCTATCTCAATATTTATGAGTTAATGCAAATAACCAATTGATGAACCTCGTTAGTTAAGTGAAGTGATTCCATGCAACGCATCCCCAACCAGGAGGCCCCCCCTGACTTGGGTATGAACTATAGATATAGGTAGTTAGTTTGTATTTTTTCACTTCTAGATTTGATTGTGTTGTCGAATCTATAAGATATAAGTTAGAATTTCAATTAATTGTTTTCTTGAGTATGTAATTTATTTATTTTTTCATTCATTTATGCTCTTTAATTTATGTTTATGTGTTTTAATGGTCTCGTGTGAGTGTGGTGTGCTGCCAGAGATCTTAGAGAACTCGAAGATTATAAGAAAGTGAAAGCTACAGGACTTGGACCTACAGTTATAAGATCTTTTGACTTTGATTTCAACATTGCAACTTCATTTGAGTGAATTTATTTTATAGTTTGATTAAGCTACAAGAATATTCCACCATAATACAAGAGCTATCCTTTTAAATTCAATGGCCAGTGGCTCGTTGAAAAGGATTTTGTGGATATCATCGTTAAGGTTTCGAAATACCCTGGGTTTCTTTTCGAAGATAATGCACAAAAGAGGATTGTTATGAAATTACAAGGTATAAAAAAACCGACAAAGAGCTGGTATAAAGAAAAGGTGAAAATTAGCAGAGCAAGGATGTTAGAGCTGGAAGCAGAGATCAAAGAGTTCCTCATTATTTTGATCAAAGACCCAACAAATCAAGGTGCTGAGTCAACGCTTCGGCAAGTAGAATTGGAAAGGAATGAATTTTTTCGACGGGAGGAAGATCAGTGGAGATTGCACAAAAAGGCCTTGTGGCTGGTCAACGAAGAAAAAAACACCATATACTTTCATAATTTGGCCTCACACAGCAAAGCCAAAAAACATATTTGGGACATTAAAGGAGTTAATGGAGTTTCTGCCATTGATCAAGATTCATTGAAGAAAGAAGCAACTTTTCATTTTAAGAACTTTTACAAAGCAACAAACTGTCCAAATATTGTTGGGCAATACAAGTTGGTCGACTTCTATCCACAGATGATCGAAGAGGAAGAATCAATATCTTTATACAATCTGGTTACTATGGAGGAGTTGCAATCAGTGCTCTTTCATTTTAAAAAGGAAAAGAGTCTGGGTTTGGATGGGTGGACAGTTGAGTTCTTCATACACCTTTTTGATCTAGTTGGGGAAGAGCTACTAGCGATGGTTGAAGAATTGAGAAGACTAGGAACTATCGTGGGAGGCCTAAACTCCACCTTTCTGACGTTGATTCCAATGGAGAATAAACCTTCTACCTTTGACGATTATCACCCAATTTCTCTGTGCAACTTATGTTATAAGGTTATATCCAAAATTATTGCAAATCGGATAAAACATGTTCTCTCAATGGAAATCTCCATTGAACAGATGGGATTTCTGAAAGGTAGGTGTATCCAAGATGCAATTGGCACAGCTCATGAAAGCCTCCATAGTATAAAAAATATATATATATAAAATCCCTCGTTTTAAAATTGGATTTGAGGAAAGCTTATGATTGTCTGGATTGGGACTTTCTTAGATTGATCCTTCTTAAAGTTGGTTTGGGGATCCATATGACTAATTGGATAATGTCATGTGTCACTTCCCCTTCTTTTGTTGTTCTAATAAATGGGGAGGCCACAGACTTCTTTAGAAGTGGAAGGGGAGTCAGACAAGGTTGTGTATTATCTCCCATCCTTTTCATCCTCATGATGGAAGGTCTCAACTTGTTATTGAAGCATAGTTTTGAGGAAGGACACATTTATGGGATTAAAGTGTCCAGAATGACCAGAATTTTACATCTAATGTTTGTGGATGATGTCCTCATTTTATCAAAGACTAGCCTGGGAGAATGGAAACTAATTTTGAGTCTTATCAATGATTTTTGCAAAGCCTCGGGGCTCACTGTAAACCAAACAAAATATGCAGTCCATTATGAAGGGCTTTCAGATTTTGAGCTGCCACTTTTTAAATCCATCCTACCCTACACTTTTAGTGAGCTTTCTCTAGGCTTCCGTTACTTGGGGTACTTTTTGAAGACAGGAGCTCAGCACGCAACAGATTGGGCATGGTTGGTTACTAGAGTTTCAAATAAAATTAATTTATGGAGCAACAAGTGGTTGTCTTTAGGGGGGAGACACATCTTGGTTAAAGTTGTTTTGGAAGGGAAATCAGTGTTCTAGATGTCTTTGGAAGCTCTACCTCAAACAATTCTAAATAGGATAAGGAAATTGATGTTTCATTTCCTGTGGACTGGCCATTCGGACACCCAGAAATACCACCTCTATAGTTGGGAGGTTCTTTCTAGACCAAAAAAAAACGGAGGCTGGGGATTCTGTAATCTCCCTCTTTTCAATTTGGCACTGAATGTAATTACTCTCTGGAGGGTATTAACGTAGTCTAGTTTATGGAAGAAGGTTATTAAGGAAAAATATCTACATAATGCCACTCTCTTAAACTAGATCAGACAGTCGTCACATCACAACAATGCAGCTTCGAGAATTTGGACTAGCCTCAGTCGTGCTTTCCCTGTCATCAATCAATGGCTCTGTTGGTGCCCTGGAACAAGCCATTTAATTTCTATAGGCCAAGCCAGGATCTTGGGCATGGGTGATTGATCTTTCCTCATCGAAGAGACCATAGCCTTACTAAATGGAAAGTGTGTTACTTCTTTGGCTAAAGATTTATCAGTGAGAGAACCTTTATCCTTCACAGAATTATGGAAGAGCGGTGATGAACTCGAGCTTATAGGTGAACATGCCACTGCATGGAACAATTACATGATGGAGCTGAGGTTAGCAGGGATTACACTTAAGGAAGGTTTGGAGGATCAACTGCTTTGGAATGGAGGTGACTCATCCGGGAGACTATCAGTCAGGAATTGTTACAATGCAATTATTTCTACTCAGGCTTTATTGATCAGGAGTAGGTGGCAGATTCAAATATGGAAATGGCGAGTTCAACTAAAAACAATTATGTTCTTTTGGTTGGCCACTGAAAATAGAATATTAACATGGGATGTCTTACAAAATAAGGGATGGGTGGGACCGAGTCTCTGCTTCCTGTGCAGAGAATCCATTGAAGACAACACACATTTATTCATCGACTGTCAATTTACTCAAGCCGCCTGGTCAAACTATTTAATTAACCTAAATTTGCAGTCTTCATGGAGTGGTCATAACATCAACAATTGTATGGACACTTGGATACTGAACAAGGCTGCTTCAAAAAGGTTAACTGTTATGTTGAGTTGGCTCAATTAGAAAGCTCAGAATGAAACTCTTTTCGAAGGGAATCCTCCCATAGTAGGAACCGTTGCCTACAGGACTTTAAACACTCTTAATTCCATCAAACAAATTATAAGTCACAAGCTTTAAGATTGAGTCCTATTATCCATCAAAATGGCTTCACTTTGGATTTTTTCGATGGGGATTCCATTGCAAGGGGAACAAATTGTGGGGCAGGGGGATCCTTGAAGAGATTAAATGAATAATATGTTAGATGGTTGTTCAACTGCAGAGAAGGATCAAATACAAAAAAAAAATTATTGGGAGCGTGGGTTGCACTAACCATCGCAAACCTCCTGGATTTTCACCATATCCAGATGTTGGGGGATTCTAAAGTGGTTATATATTGGTTGGGGAAAAAATGCCATCTTCAAGCTATCCAAATTTAAGGGTGGAAACGCAAACACGAGACCTGGCGCAATCATTCCAAGACATCATCTTTCAACACATCTACTGAGAATCAAATGAGGAGGCAGATAAACTTTCTAAGCAAGTTATTTTAGCGCCTAGAGGTAGATTAACATATTACTACTAGGATGGCAAGACTGATGGTTCACATCAGTATATAAAAATCTTCTAAAAGGCCATTTTTGCTTGGATAAATTGATTATTTTTGTTGTGGGATGAAAATCCAAATCTGATGGTTCTGGTACAGTGATAATATTAACTTATTATTAGTATTAGGCTGGAGATACATCCTTGGTGTAGTCAGATTCTTTTGTCCTTTTTGGAAGTAGTGTGCTAGTTTTGGATTGGATGAGCAGTGGAAAGAGAAGCCTTGTATCCTTGAAAGTTTTCAAACTAACTTTGATCTTTTGATCAGACGATGTAAAAATTATTTTCTAATATAATTTGTGAGATTTTTCTTCTGAAAAAAAAATCTACAAGAATATTCAGAACTACTCCTCATTAAGAGAATCACAATACATTTGATTGTTACAAGGACATTTTGATCCATGAGCAGAGTGAAATATTGTAATAGGTAGTGGGAATAATCTTGATTTCAATAAATATTTAGTAGTTGGATGCTCCTTGGCAGGGCGAGGTCAACACATGGGAAGGAATGAATTAGACCCCATTGTTATTACCCTTTTAATATGCCTACAAGACTACTCTTTTGGTTTGGTTGGACACTCACAGTCAAGTCAGTCTTAGATTGCTTAATCGTTGGAACTGCCCTCTTGGATTTAGGAAATACTCCCAGAATTTATATATTGAGTGGGGTTTGGGCACTTGAAGAAAATCCGTATTACCCTTAACTGCATATCCCCCTTCTTATACACATTATTCCTTTTTTTCTTTTCTATACGTAATTTCTGAAATCACACTTTTGTCCTTTATTTCAATGCTATGTTTTCTTTTGATTACCTATGAATGCAATAAATTGATCCATAGATTGACAAGCACAAAGATAAGTCTTCCTACAAGCAATAACACATATATTTTTATTTTTGAAACATTAAATTCATGATCTAACAAACCTACCACAAAGCTTAATCGAATGTTGATTAGCTATGTGGGGGGAACCTTAAGTTGAGTTTATTAAGTAATCATAGGTGAATATTTTTATTCATTCATCAATTGAAGTGTGAGTTGATTTTTTTTAATTCAAGAATCTTAGCTATAGGAAAAGGCCCACTCATAATTGTTATCAAAAGAATTGAATAGATACTCGTTGCATGAACACTTTGACTTTGCGAACAAAGTGAAATATTGTGACATTGGTTTTATTAAATTGCAACTCTGTATATTACAATTTGAGTGATTGATGCATTCCTATAGATAATTCATTTGGTTTGTGTTCCATTTGATTTCATTTCAAGTTTCAAATTAGTTTTTCAACATTTCTTTGTTAGGATAGGTTAGGATAAGCTCTAATCATGCACATACTATGATTGCATCTCACAAGTTTACGAACATCCCAGATTGATAATTTAATGATAATAATAATAATAAATTAAATTGATCAACATCTCTTCCATCATGCAATGAAGAATTCCTCCATTTAGAATAATTCACATCCCTTCTCCTTAGCTCCAAAAGGAGTCACTTGGGCATTCTTTATCATCTTCCAAGTTCCTCCCAACCATAATCCTCAATAGGTAGAAACCTTAGGAGACCCTAGATTGATATTTGACATGTCTATGGAGACCCCATTGATTCCCATGTGCATCCCATTTGGACTCATATAATACCAAGTAAAAACCAATTATGTGAAATATCTAAACCAGTTGATCAACATGGTATCCTTGTTTTTGATGTGTTACTTCGAGATAGTTGAAACTAATCTCGAATTAAGGGTTGCCCAAGAAGAGAGTATTTCAATTTTGCATCACATGTAACATTTATTTTAACCTGAATCTCTTCCTAATGCTAAATTATTTCCTCTATCCTATGATACACCAAGTTCAATGTGAAGAAAGTTCCCCTCTTAGTCCCCCTTCTATTGAAGAGGGAAATGCCATGTTGGTGTATGAAACCATCAACATAGATGTTAGTATTAGAATATCTAAAGTAGTTTCTCTTCAATTATTCCCTCTTTAATGAGGATATTACTAACTTTTATACCTTCCTTTGAGTACATGTATGCATTTTCTTGGAAGTACGCATATATAGAAGGGATGTACCATTTCATAGTGATTCATAATATAGTAACCTATTTCAATGTTAAATGTGTGTAACAATGCCAACATCTCATCCCAAAACCATTGATCTTGTTAAAATCGATATTTGCAAGATCCTTGCTGTGGGGTTTAACCACACCATCAACTACCAAGAATGGGTGCCTAATATTATTTTGGTCCAAAAAAACCTAGGCCATCCCACACTTGCATCGACTTCCATGTCAACTATGTTTTTTATCCCAAGGATAAGTTCGCCTCTTTATTTCATCGATCCTATTATTAATAGCACTATTAGTTTTGAAATGATGTCCCTCATGGATGGATTATATGACTATAACTAGATCATCCTTACTTAAGAATATCAACTAAAGACTATTGTTAGTACCCCATGGGGTATGTTCTAATAGAATGGCATGCCTTTTGATCTTAATAATTCGAGACCTACCTATCAATGTGCCATGACCCTAGTGTTCTAGGATTCACACTTAATATTGTAGAATCCTACATTAATGACCTTATATCAGGAAATCTCAAGCTTTTCGTAATCATGCTCAAGATCTCTACACAATCTTTGACCATTTTTGTAATTACCATATTAATATGAAATCTAAAAAGTATGTCTTCAAAGTCATAGACAATGATCTCTTGGAATTCATGGTCTCTCATTGGGGTATTGAGATCGACCCTAACAAAATATACTCTATCCATGATATACATCTTCCTCATATGATTACCAAGATCCACTCCTTCATAGGAAATCTCAAGGAAATATGATGCTTGTTAGAGTACTATGCTCATACATTTCATGCTCTCAACTCCATAATTAAGAAGGATGTTCCTATTACCTAGACTGAATAAATCTAACAATTCTTTGAAAATATCAAAGAAATGTTGATTTATTCCCTTGTCTTATCCCCTCTTATCGATGATTGTCTATTGATTCAATACACATCAGTGACTGACTCATTGATAAGGGGGATACTCTCCCAAGAGGATGAGAATTGTGTTGAACATGATATTTATTATATAAGTTTCACTTTTATTCCCTATCATGCCAAATACATTGAACTTAAAAAGTGTGTATGACCCTTGTCTTCACTACCAAGAAGCTCCAATATTATCAATGGATCAATGCATGCAATTTTCCAATGCAACCCTATTCAGTATATCCTTATTAAGAATAATATCATTGGATGCACAAGTCAATGGATCCTCCTTCTTCAAAATTTATACCTAGAAGTCATTAATTAAAATTCAAAAAGGGGGATGTGCATGGATGGATGGATAGGCATATGATTTTCCCATCACCTCAACACTCTCCAACCTCATATATGGTTCTTTCCTTGATGAGTCCATCATCCACATACAAGAAACTACCATCGTCACACACTGTTGGTATAAATGTGTGTCTTATTACTTATCCTCAATAGATTTTTAGGATGACACTTCCCCTTAAGAGAAACACTACATTTGTATTGTGGCCTCACCTTATGTCATAGTAGGAGGAATATTGTATAATCAATCCTTTGATGACATCCTCCATCACTTACTAAATATCAAATAAGTCAACATAGCCCTTCTAGAGAGCCAACAAGATGTTTTTGGTAGTCATTTTGGGTCTTTAATTCTCCATATACCATTTTTCCTAGCTACTTTTGGCCCACCTTAGAGTGTTATTTCTTCCACTTTCGGTGTAATTTCCTTAAGTGTCAAGCTCACACTAATAAGATTCATGCTACAACCTCTTTGCTTCATGTTGTATTGTCTTGTTGTCCATTCATAATGTGGGGCTTGGATCTCATTGGGAATATTATGCTTTCCTCCTTAAAGAAACATGCATTTATCTTGACCACCAGAGGTTATTTCAAAAGCTAGGCAGAGTGATCTATTCCTTTGCACAATAGTTTGGGGCATATAATTAATATGTTTATCTTAAACATATCATTGGTTGGTATTATGTTCTTCACAAACTCATCCTTGACAATGAGGGTTCCTTTAAGAGCCACCAATTGAAGTATCTTTATGCAAAGTATAACATCTGACACAAATTTGTTTCACCATGCTATTCCCAAGAGAAGTGGTCAACAAGTTCCTAGAAACATATTTGAGATGTTTTTCTTCCGAAAAGTCGCACCAATGGGCACACGTAAAACGCTAGTTTTTATTTCTATATGAGTGTTGTCCATGTATATGATGAATGGTTAAAAGATGATGTAATATGTAATATTGAACACTGGCTGATAATAAAAAAAGTACATCATGGGTTGTAGAAGACAATGAAAAAATAATGAGCATTCATGACTCCACAAGAGGGGAAAGAAAGGTGATCCAGGTGGATATCGGTGGCCACCCACCTTTTTCAACTGGCTCAAAACAGTTTTCTGGCAATTTTGGCAATTTACTATTTTTAGCGGGTTTTAACTTCCGGGGTCATTTTGAGGGCCTAAGTGAAGGTTTTTCGAGATCGAGATTATCAATGATATCCAAATGAATTATTTATCCCCAAAAATGGATCTCCTCGACGATACCTTTCCAACGAGCTATCATACGCCTAAAACGGAGATCGTATGCAAAAGTTACGACCCCGGGAAGTTGATGTACTAACTTACCCAAACGGGGCCCACATGACTTTTGGCGCTTCATCTCCTAGGGTTAGGTTTTTGGATGTCTAGGGTTTTTGGCATTCCTGTTTATTGTAAAAAGGCCTTCAGAGCCTCATTTTACTCATCTTCTTGCGAATGTGAGTAGCCATCACATCTCTTCTCAGAGATAAGCAGCCACCATTCTAGCGAGCCTTTCACTCTGTATTTTTACAGTCTCTGTACATTTTTTTCAATAATAGAAATCATGTATTATTGTATATCTGTGTTTATAGTTGCATCTATGATACATTTATGTTATATTGTTGAATATCTGTGACATCTCTGTGCATTTCTTTATTATATCTCCAATCTCATTTCGTGCCGAAAATAATCTAGATCGGTGGTATCAGAGCAGGCTGCTCTTAATCGTTTTTTCAGTGCATGTCCCCAACGAGGTCCAAGTATAGCAAGTTGGGTCTCGAGCTTGTCTCTCTTGAATACAATCTCTCTCTCACACCCAAGAAACCCTCAATGGCGGAAGAAAAGAAAAATGACGGAGCAAACGATCCTATCAATCTGTTGCTTGAGAAAGCTCTCATGCGACAGAGGGAAAAAATGATGGAGAATTTTTCCCACATCCTTCAATGCCTGCCGATAGCATCAGGCGCATCTTCATCAAGAGGCCACTTTGGAAGCACCTCGCCTTTGAAGGTACAAGTTAATTTTGATATTCCTGTATTTGAAGGACATATAGATGTAGAAGCCCTAGAAAAATGGTTAACTCTGCTAGAAGGTTATTTCTCTGTTCACAATTTTTCCGACAAAGAAAAGATCACCTTCGCACTCCTTAAAGCTCTCCCTCATGTCAAACATTGGTGGGAAACTTACTGGAAGCAAAGTTCCACAGAGGAGTCTGGAATATATGGGGCCGATCCCACTTGGGATTTTTTTGTGGATGCGGTAAAGGAATAATATTACCTTGTTGGAAACTATAAGGACCAATACATGAGATGGAAAACAATGTGGTAAGAGAGGGGCCAAGCAGTTCCGGATTTCACCAATACCTTCCATACCTTGCACACCAAGTTGGGTATCAAAGACTCCAAGAGACATTTTGTTTTGAAATACCGTGGCTCTACATAGATACATCCAGACTGAAATGGATTTTTTGGACATCTCATCACGTAGTGCTGCTTATCGATACGTTGTTAAAATCGAGCAAAAATTTAAGCACCAAAACAAATGGGATTTCGGATCTGTAAATACACAACAACCAAAGTATGATAAAGAAAACCCTAACAAACACTCTCACGGAAACCAGTCCAAGACACAGGAAAAGAAGGGTCACGAGAAGACAAAGAAGGAAACCGGAAAATGGTGCAATTTCCACAAAATCCCCTGGCACAAAACCGATGAATGTCGCTCAAAACAGTCATTAGTGGCCGAGATCAAAGATAAGGAGCTGAACCCTGATTCAGAATCCGATTCTGAAAATACTGGTAAAGGACAGATCATTGACGCAGACCCCACTACTATTGTCACAACCACGACAATTCAACCAGCAGAACCAACAGATCCTGAAGAGGGGGAGGGCCTTTTTCATT
>ML788178.1:215333-230528 GCA_009831015.1 Picea engelmannii | reverse complement strand
TCTTTCTTTATTTATCATGCTTACTTTGCATAGATTCTTGCACGAAATACTAAAATAAATATGTTAAAGCTTCTTAAGCTTGAATACACTTGCTTTCTAGTTCAGCGCCACCTAGAAACTTTGGATAATAAAAGGAATGTCCCCCCGAAAAGTTAAACCATGATTGATATGAATTACGAGATATAGAATCTTATGACCACCATGATATGGAAAAAAAGATTTTGGAATCATGCGATTTAATTACCTTATATTATGACCACAATCTCATTAGTTAAGCGATGCATGACTCTCATTAGAATATATTTATGCAAATTTCATTGTAAATTAAGCACGAAAATAACTATATTAAAAAACATTATTATTTTTAAATTGCATATTGTTATATATGTACCAATTTATCACCACTTAGTGATTCCATCCCTCATGGACTTAGTTTCATTTTCCAAAGTAATAGCAATGAAGTAGTGTAGTTTATATTAATGTGACCTATGAAAATGAAATGCCTAAAATTTTATTTTATTCACTAAACATTAATTAAATGAAAATTCAAAGGTAAATTAAGTGTAAGGAACAAAAATTTAATCAACAATTTATAGTTTGTGGATTTCACACTTTAGTATTTACATATATCTATTTGGAGGTACCATGATGTGACTTACTTTTATGCTTTCACTATGCATGACTTGTCTATTGATGACATTGATATCTTTTGTTTTTATATGAAGGTTATTTTGTGTTGAATTACTTTCCCTTGAGTCACCTTACCTTAACCAAAATGCATGATGTCCTTGACATCTTTAGCACTAAGGTGAGGTCTCTTATCACCTCCTATCTTTCCTTTGGTATTTCATTGTTGATTTGACTTTGTTAAACCCTTTAAGGAACCAAATTGGGATGCTCTTCTACTGGTTGGGATTAATCTTAGGGATTTGTTCTCCTTATTCAACCTACATTTAATTTGAGTACTTCACTTCAGGCCCTCAACAAACCCAATCTATTTGGGTATTCTTAACATGGGGTCCATTGCACATTCACTAGGTCAAACCTTCCTTGCCCCTTTCCTTATTTCTTGGTGCTAAGTAAATAACAACTTACATAGGCCATAATGTGATAACAAGTCGCAACCTATAGAATAGAGTGTGCATTTTGAAGGAATTCTTGTCGATACAAGGCTCAAACCTTTGCTTCATGGTTCATGGTACACTTCCAATGGATATCATACTTTTGCTAATGGCTAACATGACATTCACCGACTCCTTGAAGTCATCTCCTAACCTATTTATATCCCTCTCCTCCTCTTTGTAAAGCCTCTTGGATTATTCAATCTCTCTCTTTGTATCTCACAGGAACACTTCTAGATTAGCATCAAATCTTAGTCTAGCTCCTCTACTCCTTTTCCATGCTCTTGATTTAATTGGCCCTATCATCTCCATCACCTCTACAAGTATAAATTGCTTTTGATTTAGTTTCTTCCTTGAAGGTTTGTTATCTTTTCCTAGGGAATCTCCATTGGCTTTGTCCCCTCTCATACCTTGGATAATTTGACTATTCTACCTCAAGGGAGGGTCCAACATAACTAAGGTAAGGGAACTATCACCTTTTTGAGGGAACATTGGGTCAACATCCATCACTTCATTGTTTTATTACATTATATAGTATCTTTAGTGCATTATATTGCATTGCATTGAATATTAGCATAAAATATATTTTGTAGCAAGGTGTGACAACACTGTAAGTCCATTTGAGTGGAGAAACGCTCACTTGGAAGATTCTTGCATCACTTATCTTTAGCCCAAGCAACTACAACACTTATAACAATGATTTACAAGTTTGTTCCTTCCTTTTCATCTCTCTTTCATCTTCAACGATTAGGTTAATTAGCTCACAAAAGGAAAATGATAAATTTGTTGATTATTTGGGTTGGTTGTCATTGATGTCAACCCTTGAAGAAAGTCCAGTAGCAAATTCCAGTAGCACAAAGGTTTGGGTAATGGACCCAAGTTTGTTTGATGTATAATGATATGAGTTTTAATATATTTGAAGGTAATACTATTCTATATGGATAATACATGTCATGCCATTTCCGGTGGTATGTGAAACGTCACATAAATCCTCACGGTTAGAGAGTTATGGCCATGTGAAGTTGGATAACCCTCATGAGTCATCTAGAAGCCCCAAAAGGTCAAAGTAGTCAAAGTGGTTGCAAATAAGAAATTATTTAAATAATAAAGTGAAGTGATGAATGTACTATAAGTCAAAGTGGATACAAATTTTTGTATTTAAATTACTAAGTGGACAAGTGGTTAGAAGTGGGTTAGTCCTAAAACAAGGAAAGTGGTTTAAGAGATTTTAGAAGGTAAATAATAAAGTGAAGTGACGAGTGTACTATAATTCAAAGTGGATACAAAAGAAATTATTTAAATAATAAAGTTAATGGAGAAATTACTAAGTGGATAAGTGGTTAGAACTGGGTTAGCCCTAAAACAAGGAAAGTGGTTTAAGATGGTTATAAAGTAACCCCTTGAGGAAGCTACATAAAAGTGTAAATAAGAGGCAAGGGTCTCTCATTTAATTACAATTGAGCATATTGAATATCTACAAGTGATTGAGGTAACCAAAGGATATCTAAGGAAAATTTCAGAGGGAAGGTGAAGTAAAGAAGACCGAAATTCAAGGGAGGATAAATTCTTTTGATGATGTTTTCCAAGGTATGTTATTTACAAGTCATCTCACCATTTTCGCAATAAATTTTTTTCTAGAATGATTTAGACCACGAAATATGGAGGCTGTTGAGGAAACATATCCAAGTATTTGTGATAAAACTTCAGCTCATGGGTCGTTGTATTTTTGGAGTTACACTCCATGGAAAATAGGGTTTGTGGCTAGTCCTGAAACTAGTCTAAAACAAGTGTTTCGGGTAAAAATGTCATAACTTCTTCATAATAGACCCAAATTCAGTAAGAATAAATGTATTGGTTATAGTACAGTCTTTAGTATTCTGTGTACCATTTTCAAATCCATACAACAAATATTCTGTTTGGGGCATGCTCTACAAGTTCGCTCTCTAGAATAAGTCAAAATTCAACAAGGTATGCCATTTTTTCTATAACTCCTTTTCTGAGAGATTCCAAGTAGTGAAACCTGGAGGAATTGCATAAAAGACACTGAAGAACATTGTGTACTATTTTCAGATCTTTATTCATTACAGGTACATAGTTATGATTATTTCAAGATAGGGTTGTTGACTAATCCAAAATTATTCATTTGAGAATAAAGTTAAGTTTGATGAAAATGCTAGTCTCTTGTTGCTAAAGTTAAGGAAGGTTTGCAGGTATGTGATCATATACACTAGATCTGTTACATAGTTACAAATCAAATTTGGATGATGAAACTGATGAGGGCTTTTGGTTGAGGTACATGTTGGGTACATGGTTGAGACAAGTAGTTGATGAGTTGGCACATACTTGAGGTGTATAGTTGATGATGTTGGTACATCTTGATGAGTCATAGTTGATGAATAGTTGATGCATGATTGGTACATACTTGGTACATGGTTGGAGGCACTTGTTAGTAGTATTTTTGACACATGGTTTATGGATGTTGTAACATACTTGTCTTGGTATATTATTAGAAGCACATAGTGATCTTGGTGATGATTATGATTTTTTGTGTTATGCTTGGTTGAGGCACATCTTGGTGATATTGTGCATATGGTTGAGAGTTGTCATGGTGATTGATCTTGGTGAGTAGATCTGATCTGGTTGATAAGATTGATGAGATAGGTTATTGTAACATGCTATTTGTACAGGTTTGGTTCATGGTTGATGCATTTGTTTATGGTATAGGTTGAGGTACAGGTTGATGTATGGTACATGTTGGCACATGTTATTGGTACAAGTTGTTACAGGTTGTTTGGTGCAGGTTGATTAGTACAAGTTTACAACAGTATATCTCACAGTGATAGTGTGACAGTGGTTTCATCATTCTACTTATATTGCAAGGAGGTTGTATGGGGCAAGGATAGGTGGTTGTAGCCACCTTTCGGTTGTAGCCGGAGAACATAGGGGGTTGTAGCCTGCTTCTGGTTGTATCCATAGAATTGGGGATTTGGAGCTTCCCTCAGGTTGTAGCCTAAGAATATAGGGGGTTGGAGCCTCCTTCAAGTTGAAACTAGAAAACAAAGGAAGTTGGTGCTTCCAATGAATGTAATTCTTAAAGAGATATAAGAAAAAAACATTCCATGGTTTTCTCCCGCTTTGGGTGTCGCAACCTGACATTTCGTTACGACGACAAGCCTCACGTGATAAGTGCAATATTTTTTTTGTAAGTGCAATATTTCTATCTTTAATAAATATTTTATATTTAAGAGATATATTTATAATCTTGTTTTTGCTATATTTTCAACAATATTAATGTAAACATAAAATTCATAACTCTCTATGAGTCAACACAAATATTTAGTTACTAAAATGGAAATTTAGCATTTAATAAATATTTTATATTTATCCTTATAATCTTGTTTTTACTACTAATAATATAAGAATAAGAACATACTTCATTTCACCAAATTCTTTTTCCTACACAGTCTTTCATATCTTTATATTAATATTAATTGCTTGGTTTTACTAATAGTAACATAAGAATAAGAACAAGCCTTATTTAACCAAACTTTTTCATACAAAGTCTTTCCTATCCTTGTATTAATTGCATGCAAAGATATATTGCTAAACAATTTCACTAATAAAACTTAACTACAATAACCATATCATTTTTATTGATATTTAGATGCTTACTTTCCTTGTTTTAATCTCTACATTCATTTTTATGGTATACTTTCAATTCTCATGTCTATCTCTAGAGTTTTCATAGCTTTTGCTTATTTATCTCTCTCAATAACCTATGTAATATGTAGGATACACAAATTTAATAATTTTTTTATTAAAAATGTTTAAATATGAACATCTTCTTTTACGGTATTATTATTAATGATATAAAACATAACTTATACAATTTTATATTTATATTACTTTCAAATATTTAGACTTACAACACTTATAACATGTATAACATGTGATACTTTTATTTCTACCATATTCAAATATCAAATGAAATTGTAAAAATTTATTTGATTCAATTTTGTATATTTATTTAATATATTATCTTAATATGTCACATAACAATAATTGTTTTCATCACTGTAACTATGTTCAATTATGTAATTGTTTAATACCTCATTTAAAAATAATAATAAAACTCTTCACCATACTACCCTCTTTGTGTAGTTATATTCCATTACATTTAATATTGTTAACTTGCCATATATGAGAATCAATTTAAGAAGGACTTACCAAAATCAATGCAAATCGACAATCAATACCGGCCATGCAATACTAATTTATAAGGCATTACTAAAATATAAAGGATCGTTGCTTTAACCGTTAAGCATTACAAAATTAAAGCGTTACTCAACCATAAATGGATCGTTGCGTTAAACCCATACCGAATTAAAGCATTACAAGCCTCACCGAATTAAAGCTTTACTGCACCGAATTAGAATTAAAGCAATACAAAAATTAAGCAAAACAAAACAAAAGCAATACAAAATGCTAAAAGCAACACATAAATAAAACGATACCGAATTAACGCAATACAAAATATGATTGGGATTTAAAGCAATGCAGAACTAAGGCATTACTGTGGCGAATTAGAATTTCAAGGGAACCATTGACTGATTTCTATTTGAGTCAGGTTCTGACATCAATTCCCTTTTTCCGTGATAGAAAACGAAACTCATAACACAACCGGACCACCATCCAATGAAGTCCTAGTCTGAGAGAATACAATGCGCGACAGTTAAGCTGTGTGTGGGGAGATTAGGGCATGGATTACGAAGTAGGGAAGATTCGGTAAGATGATCTAAAGGGCTGAGCATGAGCATTAAAGATCTGAAACGAGCAAGGAAGGGATATGCCATTAAAGCAGAGCATGAAGGCAGGTTCACTGAACTGGCGATGAATACCTGGGAAGATCCCTCATGAAACGGTTGACAGGGATGAGAGTAAAATGACGAGGAGGAAGAGGCGCAGAGGTTTTGACAGCGGTATCTCTGAGCATCACACGACTAGAAGGAAACGTAGAGGTGAAGGTGCCAGCTACAACCGAGTGCAAACGGGTAAGAAAATAAAATAAAGGGACAACGCAGTAAGCCAGTTTGTCAACATAATGAGGATGGAACATGTTTAACATGCACCTGTACCGGCCTCCTCAATAAGAACCCAAGTCAGACACCTAAATAGTGGGGAGACAGAGACATAAACGACCACAAAACACTACGTAAAGGATTATAGTGTTCTAAAACTCCTTTAAAAACAAGGACACTAACTGACCATGGGATTCACAACAGGATGCAACCAGAATATCCAGGATCAAAGGTTTCTCACTCTCATCATGTCAGTTTCATTTTCAATACAAAATAAGGGTCAAGAAAACCAGTTCCTTTTAACGGAAAGGAATCAGAAGATATCGATAAAACGAGTTTCTACCCTCTCCAGATTAAGGTGGAGGCTACAGAATGCTCCAATTAATGGGAATACCAAATACAAAATGCAGAAGCAAGGCAAGACAGACTCTCGATAGAAAACTGAAAGCGCCTTCCTTATCCAAGATTTAATAAAGAAAATTAATAGAAAACCTAACGCAGAAGCTAAATTCTCCATCAATACATAAATGCATGTTGATATTTTACATCTATCCCATAATTACAAATGATGAAGTAATATTTTTACACCCAACTTCATTACAATAGCAGAGGTAATATTTCACATCGGTTACATAAATTCCATCACAGAAGGGATAGAAATCAGTCAATCCCACAAGAAACAAAACACAGATTGAAGTTAGAAGCTTTTTACCTCTCAGGTTACCAGTATATAAGGCTGACAATAGTAAGAGAACACCAGAGCCAAAGGATAACTTATCGAAGGGATCACAGGAGTTCTATCAATCGAGGTGCTGAAATAAACAACAAGGAAGCCAAATAATCTAGAAGCCAAGGTCGTACTGAAGGACGTAAGTCAACAATCAGGCAAGGACATCCACAAGGTAGACGACTGAAGGTTCACCTTCGCTTCACCATCCTCGCACAGAAAAGTAGGGCGTTGAGATCCATAGGTCTTTTAACGCTAAGGCGACGACCGTAGATCAGGCTCCTGGCCGACTGCTCAGGTGATGATTGGTGAGCTAGGGACGAAGGATAACAACCTCAAGGTCACAATCAACACACAGGGTGGTCACGACATGCGGGAAGATGAAGGTCATGGAAATCAATCAACCAATCATTCAGCCAGGCTATAAAAATTTCAGTCATGAAACTAGACAATCAGTTTACCTACCCAATACACATGCAGATCTAAAACATACCTCCTACAACATTCTATCATTCAACCGAAAAGTGTACCGTTGCCTGTTCGCCTGCTCCGAGTGTCGTCCGCGCACTCCGTGCAACTCCTACTCGTCGACCATCAAGACTACACCGGTACCTCCCAGCCAACGCTAGGGGTACTCTTCTTCCCCCTTAGCCCCCCGAGCCACAAAGGGGCCACACACACTATCCAGAGGTTTCGTCTAGATCCCATCTCACTCGCAAGGCTGAGCTACCACTCCTCTCCAAGCTGGGTATCCCAACTCCCCACAAGTAAATCAATCAAGTCTATATTTCTGCAGCAAAATGTTACACAAACAAAAGATGATCCTTCATCCTTCTCCTTCCTTTATTTAATAGAGTTTCAAACTTCTTTTCTTTCCTCAAATCTCATTTAATTAAAGTTTTATAAATCACTTCCTAAAATTTCCTCTTCGTACAAGTGTTCCCCATGCCCTACATTCCTCCATCAATTAGTTTCTTTAATTAAGTAATTATCTTTATTTCCCTCACCCACCTAGAGTTACTCCTAGAATCACTCCTAGGTGTTCCTAGATTCCCTTATAGGTTTTAAAGGCTTTCCCTATTATGAAATTGCTAATTTAGTTTAAAGTTAGAAAGCTCTTAAATGTAGATTCTTTACTGAGTTGACTTCCCGCTTTTCCCCTTAAGTTCCCCTTTTTCCTTTTTATGTTACCTCCTTTCCCTGGTTTCCTATTTTTTTTATTTTCTCTCTTTCCCCTTTTACTTAGAACTCAAAAAGGCAGGTGTGGAATATAACCCCTTTTCCCTTTTATCATTAATTTAGTATCTTTTTAAATTATCAAAAGATAAAATAATTAATTCCCACTTTACTTTTTATATCCACAGATTTTATTTCTTATGAATAATTTAATTTTTTACTCCCTTCATGTTACAAAATTTTATGAAGACCATAATTATTACTTAAGTGGTTTTTATTTTAAATTTTATTATTTCATTTTATTTTATCTATTTATTATTTTTTTTTTTTTTAAAGGTAGACAAACTTTTACCCCTAGCGAAATTTTAGACCTAGAACTTAGATTTTGTACTGGGCGACATTTAATTAGGGAAATTGTTTTAAAATTTCTTAACCTGTTATTTGTCTTAGGGCCATCTAGGTTCATCCCTCTATCATCATCAATGCGACGTGCCCTTTAGGACGCACTAGGTGCTCCAAGGGTGTCACTCGCCTCATCTGTTCCCTTGCGTGACATGCCCTTCAGGATGCACTACGTGCTCCAAGGGTGCCACTCACCTCTTGACTGATTGGTAGACATCAATAACCCCTGGAGTCAACACTCCACCAGGTGAACCTGTGGGAGACTAAGGGCTTCTAAGGAATAAGGCCCCCGCCTTATTGCACGCCCTTTAGAATCATCATGAGTGACTGTCCCAATCTACCCTCACGACATCGTGGGTCCTCTCGAACTAGGTAATCGTTAACCTACAGTTCGAGCCACGACGAGAGTGCTAGTAGGCTATGGCAGGGATGTTGTCCAAACCTCTTCCTCAGCCTCTCTGGTAGTCGTGTGTGGCCCCTTTACTCCATATGTGAGTCTAGTCGGCAAGCTATCGTCAGCTTGCATCATCAACAAATTATGTCAGAACATATCCATATCATATCATCCAGTCAGATGCACTAATATCACAGTAAAACAATCAAACCCCAATGGCACACTCCCTGACTCGATCCAGAGTCCAAGGGGTTCCATCGATGCCTCTTCATCCACAAGGTCCAAAACCCTGCACACTCAGTAAAACCGAGTCAATAACACCTGTCTATTTCAATGTAGTAAAACAACATGTCATCTACCCATAACGCATCATAATCAAAGTCAAAATTTTTAATAGCATAATAATCCAGATCACTTGCGAGCAAGTGTCCTCAAAGAATAAGTTCACTCAGTGCGCCAGAGCGGGATGTTACATTGGGTTTCCACGTAAAAACACTAGTGTACAATGTATGTGTATGATTTCTCATTTGTTCATTGCTTATTTACTCCGCAATTATTGGATTATAATTCTACATTGATATAACACTTGAATTTTATAGTTAAAAATGATTATATTCTCTATTTCGGATTCACCCCCTCTTTCAGTAATCCAACAATTGGTATCAGAGCAGGTTCCTTCAGGAAATAGTTTAACCACTAGAAGCAGATAATGGATTATTTTGAGAATGGAGTACCACTGTTCAATGGTCAGAATGGTTTAAAGTATGAGATGTGGAGTGGAAGGACAAAAGTATTTTTACAGGAAAATGGGTATTATATTTGGCTATCAGTCGTTACAAGATATGATAGTTCAAAAAGGGCAAAGACTATAGCCAAGAAGGAATTGAAGAAGAATAACAAAATAACAATGGATTTCATCTGGGAAGGATTACCTAATCCAGTAAGAGAAAAGGTTGGTAAATGTTCATCAATTGTGAACAGGAAGAGAATTATGAAGAAGAATTGATCAGTGCTTTAGATGAACTAAGAAAAGAAAGAGAAGAAAACAAGTCACTCAAGAAGGAAATTATGAAACAAAAGGAAAGTGCTCACATTTTTTAAGAAGCCCAACAGGTCATCAAGAACTTAAGAACTCAACTAGAAGAATCCAGAAAGATCGAAGAAAATATTAAAGATCAAAAACAGTATTTGGAAGCTAACATAATAGCACAGAAGGAAGAAGCAGAAATGAGAGAGAAGATATTGACAGATCATCTTAAGGAAAGAACTAACGATCTAAACCATCTTGAGGCAGAGCTTGGTCAATAAGAGAAAGGACTTGAAGAAGAAATAATCACATTAAAAATCTATCTTGAAGAAGAGAAAAGAACATAAGAAATCATGAAGTCTCAGATAATGAAGAAAGAATAAGAGGTTGAGAAGCTTGAAGAAGAAGTTGTCACATTGAGAAGTAAAATCATCAAGCTTAACAAGAACGTTAAAGAGATTGAAAAATACACATGAGTTATAGAGAATGAAGAGAAGTACTCTAGGTTGCTAGAAAAGAAGAATGAAGAAAATAGAAAGAGTTATGTAGAAGTACTCAAAGGAAAGAATCATGGTCAACCAGAATCTAAGAAAACTATTGAAGATACATCTTCAATAAGACCATCCATGTTCAAGGCACAAAGAAGCTTCAATCATGATCATGATTAGTCAAGGCAGAAATTCAGAAGGACTACACCACAAAGAATATCATTCACTCCCAGGTATGCAAATTTATTTTATGGTCATTGTTTTTATTGTACTAATTTTGGACATAAGGTTGCAGATTGCAAGCATTATAAAAGAAATGTTCAAGCAAGGAATTCCTATGTGGCCCCACGTAACATTGAATGTTACAAATGTCATAACTATGGACACATATCTAGTGATTGTAGAAGCATGATCGATACTTCCATGAAGGAGAACATTAATATTAGATATAAGAAAGTATGGATAAGAAAACACGAAGAATAGGTGAACAAAGACCAGGTCTCAGAGATCACAAGATTGAAAATAAAACGAGATGAAGAAAATTCTACAAAGAAAAGAAAAGATGTCAGATATAGAAAGATTTGGAAAATAACTGAAATAAAAGAAGGACATGTAAATAAGGAACAGGTTCAAGAGATTGTACTTTTAGGAATTGTAGTGAAATATGAATCCGCGGACAGAAAGAAAGAAGTCAGAGGTAAGAGAGATCATGAATCTACCAATGAAGATGATGATGAATACACATCAGAGCAAGAATTGTTCTGAGCCATTCGACTTAGAGACTCTCAGGTAATATGAATATTAGATAGGGGGAGTCTATGTGATAGTTGTGATAGACCAAAGAACCATCCTTAGAGTAGCTTGCAGATTTTGAGTAGACAGATCTAGAGCAGTCAGTTAGCAAAAGTACAGTTTGATAGATTAATCAGTTGTAGTAGTGATAGTATAGTGATAAATGGGTCAACATTGTGGATAGTCGTGTAGTAGAGTCTTGGAAAGTATGGACATAGATGGATTTGTAAGAACACTTAGAATGTTTGGATAGATATATGACAGTGGACGAGAGCATGGATTCATATATTGGTTCAGAGACAAAGGAACATTATCATAATGGATGATAATTACATAGGAAATGGCTTGAACAATGCTAATGGATTCCAAATTGATAGATATTTTTTGGACACATGCAGTGCATACAACAATTCACATTCAAAACAGAGTAATGCTCATAAACATCAATGAAAAAACTCCCTACAAGCTATGGAAAGGAAGACCAACAAATGTGAAAAACTTCAGAGTTTTTGAAAGAAAATGCTACATCAAAAGAGAAGATGGTAGAATGGGAAAGTTTGACTCTCGTGTGGACAAAGGAGTACTTGTTGGTTACTCAAGTACAAGGAAAGCATACAAGTGTTACAATATGAGGTTGAACAAATTTTTGGAAATCATCAATGTAACAATTGATGAAACAGGTGGACGAGAATTAAAAGAAGAAGAAAATGAATCAATGGAACAAGTTTATGAAGAAGAAGTAGAAGGGGAAGATGAGGAGGATAAGACAAAAGTAGAAGAGCAAGTTTAACAGGTGCCTCCAAAGACACCTAGCAAACAAGTACAGAAGAATCATCATTCAGGTCAGATTATCGGAAACAAAGATGCATGAGTTGAGACTAGAAGAATAATTTGTTCACCAGAACAAATGCACCTAGCACTCTTATCTACAATTGAACCAAATAGTTTTGAAAATGACAACAAGGATGAATTCTGGAATAAGGCCATGGATGAAGAATTTAATCAAAAAGAGAATAATGATACTTGAGAATTGGTTCCAAGACCAAAGAATAAGAATGTGATTGGCACAAAGTGGGTTTTCAGAAATAAATTGAAGGAAAATGGACATGTTACAAGGAACAAAGCTAGATTGGTATGTAAAGGATACACACAGGTTGAAATAATAGACTTTGAAGAGACATTTTCCCCAGTTGCCAGAATGGAAGCAATCTGATTGCTCTTAGCTTATGCATGCTCCAAGAATATTAAAGTGTAGTAGATGGACGTGAAATCAACTTTTCTAAACGGGTAACTTGAAGAAGAAGTATACATTGAACAATCAGAAGGATTTCAGTTGTCAGAGAATGCAGATTATGTGTGTAAATTGAAGAAGGCCTATTATGGTCTAAAACAAGATCCTAGAGCATGGTACTCTAGATTGGATAAATATCTACAATAGGAAGGGTTCAAAAAAGGAAGTGCAGACAACAACCTCTACATCAAGGTAACTCAAGATGTTATTTTATTAATTGAAGTTTATGTTGATGATATTATTTTTGGAAGTACTGATGATAGGTTAAGCCATAAATTTGCAAAGGATATGCATAATTAATTTGAAATGTCATTACTCAGAGAACTATCCTTCTTTCTGGGTCTTCAGATACGTCAAAGCAACCAAGGAATGTTTATTTCTCAAACTAGGTATATCAGATAAATGCTAAAGAGGTTTAGAATGGAAGATTGCAAACCAGTTACCACTCCTATGCAAACCAGTTGCAAGTTGAGAAAAGATGATGATTCAAAGTCTACAGACCATAGGCAATACAAGTCAATGATTGGTATCTTACTATATGTGACAACATCTAGACCATATGTAATGTAGGAAGCTAGATAGATGGCATGATTTTAAGCAGCACCAAATGAATCACATGTCGTAGCAGAGAAAAGGATTTTCAGATATCTCAAAGGAACATAAGAGTTTGGATTATGGTATCCAAAAGGAAAGGATATATCACTTATTTCTTACACAGATGCAAATTGATCAGACTACATTGATGACCGACGAAGCACCAGTGGAGAAACGTTCTACTTGGGTGAGTGTTTAGTATCTTGTCTAAGTAAGAAACAATTATCAATATCTTTATCTATAGTCAAAGCAGAGTATATTGCAGCAACAACATGTTGTACATAGGTTTTATGTATGAAACAAACTTTGACAGATATACAGATTGAGTATGATGAGCCCATTCCAATATATTGTGATAATACAAGCGCCATCAGTATCTCAAAGAACCTAATGATGCACTCCAAGACGAAGCACATTCCAATCAAGTATCACTTTATACGAGAACAAGTTGCATAAAAGAACATCAGAGTTGAATATGTGGGTACAAAATAACAAGTGGCAGACATATTTACAAAACTGCTTCCAAGGGAAGCCTTTGAGTATCTTCGCGAGAGACTCAGAGTAATGTCTACTCCAAAATGAATGCTTTTGAATGATTATCTTATATGACTTAGATTTACACGAGGAAGCACCATAAAGAGGACAATTCAGGTTGGGAGATTAGTTTCAGGAAGAGTTCAGTCAGGGGGAGCATCCCCGGATGGAAGGATAGCTTTTCCATTGATGACAAAGGGGGAGAGATTTATTAGATGCAAAGGTAAATGCTTGGAGAAAGAGCACAGAGGCATGGTTCCGGGGGGAGCATGAGTGATATGAATTTAGTATTGCATCAGAGTGTTTCCATCAATGCCAAAGGGGGAGATTGTTGATTATTTGGGTTGGTTGTCATTGATGTCAACCCTTGAAGAATGTTCGGTAGCGAATTACGATAGCACAAAGTTTTGGGTAATGGACCAAAGTTTGTTTGATGTATAATGGTATGAGTTTTAATATATTTGAAGGTAATACTATTCTATATGGATAGTACATGTCATGCCATTTCCAATGGTATGTGTAACGTCACATAACTCCTCAAGGTTAGAGAGTTATGGCCATGTGAAGTTGGAGAACGCTTGTGAGTCATCTAGAAGCCCCCAAAGGTCAAAGTAGTCAAAGTGGTTGCAAAGAAGAAATTATTTAAATAACAAAGAGAAGTGATAAGTGTACTATAAGTCAAAGTGGATACAAAATAAATTATTTAAATAATAAAGTTAATGGAGAAATTACTAAGTGGACAAGTGGTTAGAAGTGGGTTAGCCCTAAAATAAGGAAAATGGTTTAAGAGATTTTAGAAGGTAAATAATAAAGTGAAGTGATGAGTGTACTATAATTCAAAGTGGATACAAAATAAATTATTTTAAATAATAAAGTTAATGGAGAAATTACTAAGTGGAAAAGTGGTTAGAAGTGGGTTAGCCCTAAAATAAGGAAAGTGGCTTAAGATGGTTAGAAGGTAACCCCTTGAGGAAGCTACATAAAAGTATAAATAAGAGGCAAGGGTCTCTCATTTAATTACAATTGAGAATATTGAATATACACAAGTGACTGAGGTAACCAAAGGATATATAAGGAGAAGTTCAGAGGGAAGGTGAAGTAAATAAGGCCAAAACTCAAGTGAGGATAAATTCTCTTGATGATGCTTTCTAAGGTATGTTATTTACAAGTCATCTCACCATTTTCGCAATAAATGTTTTTCTAGAATGATTCAAACCGCGAAATTTGGATGTCATTGAGGAAACATAAGCAGTTGTGATAAAAATTTCAGCTTGTGGGTCATTTTAGTTTTGGAGTTACACTTTGTGGAAAATAGGGTTTGTGGCTAGTCATGAAACTAGTCTAAAACAAGTGTTTCAGGTAAAAACGTCATAACTTCTTCATAACAGATCCAAATTCAGTAAAACCAAATGTATTGGTTATAGTATAGTATGCAGTATGCTTTGTACCATGTTCATATCCATACAACCAATATTTTGTGTGGAGCACGCTCTACAAGTTCGCTCTCTAGAATAAGACAAAATTAAACAAGGTATGTCATTTTTTCTATAACTCATTTTCTTAGAGGTTCC